>VBVR01001447.1:0-30508 GCA_011638315.1 Tetramorium parvispinum | reverse complement strand
GTTATATTCATGTTGTTTGTCATATTTATGTTGTTTATATTCTGCTTATATATTAAGAATAATGAATGTTGTAGAATAAAATTTATTCGATATTTCCCAAGTATTACTCATTGGAGAAATTTTTCTTATTTATACACATATATTATCTTTTATATAAACATATATGCTATCATCACTTTCCAAACTTAAAAATATTTTCACTAGTGTGCAACATGCCAGAGCGCATAATTTCGATTGATTAATTTTATAAAAACTTCTCACTTAAAAAACTATTATAACCCTGATATTTTGATATTTGGATTTTAATCTGAAAATTATGTCATATTATGTGTATAAAATTATATTGAAATTAAAATTTATCATTTTGTTTTTTACGCGAGAAAATATGGTAATAAGATAATATAGTAACAATGGATACAACTAATTTGTGAAAATAATTATATGGAGAGGTTTAAAAATTCTTGCCTCAGAAAATTGTAGCTCATGAATATCAAAATATTTGTGACAGCTCAACAATGTAAATTGGCCAACATCTTTCTGGTCGTTTTGAACCTGAACGTTTTACGCGAGCCTGCTAGAGACCATCGGTTAGTGCTCTCGACAATTGAGATTGGCCTGGCATTCCGCGAGATCATCACGGAATTCGCATCTGGAAAGCCACGGCCCGAAACACTACATAGTATTCCACTCTGTTATATATCACGCTAACAATCCGGCTACAGATCTAGCACCTGTTCCCTTTATGTGATCTCGCCGTTCCTTCGTTCTTTCTTATATCCGGCACATCGCATTTATCATACGCATTTATCATACGTTTTATTCATCTGTGTGCAGCACATTCAATAAATATGCTGAGTACTGAGTGCTGAGTGCTCCGTAAATATTACTTATGTAGCATCTCGGTGCGAAGCAGTGCACTTCTTTTGTATCATACTTGTATAGTCACTATTATCAATAGGAATTTTAACAATCGTACAATTTGTATTCATTTTTGTTAGAAATACACTTACTGATATCGCACGTGGACTACTATCTAATGCTATCAATTTTTTGATATTATTACTTTTACTGATCCTTGAAGTGTCATTTTTCGAAATGTCTTTCCTTGTTATTGAATATATTTTTCTTAATTATTAATACCCACTTCAATCTTTCCATAATCAAATCTGAGAATACTCATATAAAATTTCTCTGTAAAATTTTTTATCCACAGACATTCACATACAATTTATTTTAGTACAATTCTTTATTTTATTCTAAGATTATCTAAAGTTTATTTACTTGCTTCTATTTTGAAGTACATAAAATCTTTACCACATCTCATTTATATGTTAAGATATAATTCTATTTGTAGAGTTGTTCAATGATGAACAGTATATAGGACAGTACTTATTTGTTGTAAGTAAACATGTCTCGTACGAAGCACTCTTATTATCGTAAAATCTCGCATGATGATTCGAGCAGTTACGTGAGTACCGATTATATGATATCATCCTACCTAAAGATTTTTGCATAGACATAGTATACATAGAATAACGATTGCGAAATAGAAACGCGCGAAGGCTTTCGAGGATTCGGTGTACGCGATTTAAATAATTCAAGTGTCCCATAATGGGCTCGATTCCACGTGCGTGCAGGATTAAGCCCCTATTACACGCTTTGTACTATTCTCTTGAGAGGAAAATCTCCAATTTGGATTTGGAATCTGAACTTTTATCATTAGTTTTAACTTTGTGACGAGAGAGAACATTGTATTTTGCTTTGAGATCGAAAGTTTAAAGACTTGACTTTATGAAATAGATACCGCTATTTTTCTAGATGATTATCGTATCGAGTAGCGTGTGAAATGGACATTATGCACACACCTCGTTGATTATAGATGCGCTATCGAAAGCTAGACAAGGTCTCTTTAATCGCGCACGTATATCTTTGTAAAGGAATACGTATTGAATAAACTAATAATCAGTGCTTGTCATTGTCCCGATTAATTACGTTGTTTAATAGCCGAATGATAAGATATTAAAACATGCGAAATTGCATTCTTCTTATTCGGTCCTTCTATTCAATATTGATGATTCTTTATATTGTTAATCATCAGCTTGAAATTTATTGCGCGAATTATTAATTATGAATTCAATCAACGTGAAATTCCGTTTTGTGATGGTAAATCTAAATGGAGGTTTTTAGTTTATATTATTTCAATGCATTCTAATTTCCATATCGAATCACAATTCTAATTATGAATGCAATAAATCGTAATCGCGTCTTTGTTAAAATACTTGTTACTAAGAAATGATATAACAATTCGCACCTGTCATTGTCTTGATTAATTATACAGTTTACAGTGAAGTCAGTGTTTTAAAATAGAAAAAAATTACAATTAATTTTAATGTTGTTTCAATAACAACAAAGATTTAATAGTAAAGACGTCGCAGAGCAGTTTTTTTTTATATTTGCATCAACTTTTCTTCTATTCGAATCAACATGGTGTATTTGTTCAACAATTTTTATAAAATGTTTAGCATTAAAGACAAACAAAATATTCTGTTGAACTTCTGAAATATAAAATCTTCCGGCTAGCAAAAGCGACGATAATTCGCCATCAATGCTGCTTTTTTTCTAGCGTTTTGCAAAGTTTGCAGTTAATGATATACGTAACGTTTTTTATTAGTTAACAATAACATGACGCATGAGATATAATGCAACTGATCGCATAAAATTACTTTACGTGCTAGTTTCATAATTCTACGATGAATATATTCAGATGTGCATACATATATCATCGACAGAATCAGTTATTGGTTAGATTTACAAGATCGATTAATGTTTATTAGGGTTCATTAGGGAAGCGAGCCTTTAACTTGTTACAAGCAACTACAGCACACAAGATTTATTCTCATCTTCGGCAATAAAATTACATTGGAATAGTTTATAAATTAGCAAAAGGTGAAAAGCGCGTATCAAGCAGTCAGTGAGGATTTGTGCCATGTATAGAGTTTCCTAAGTGTTTTTTCTCGTAACATCGTGTCTTAACAAGCGAGAGGAAGAAAGAACGATAATCCCTTTTTCTCTTGATGGTTACAACGTGCCAAAGTCAAGGAAGCCATCAGGGCCGCAACCGGCTAAAGGCCGGTTTGTATGTAGGGCGCATCGGGTACGAGGCATAAATCGCTCGAGGCATTCGCCAACGCGAAGAGTAGACTGACAAAACGTGCACGCGCAACCAGTGGCGTAGCGAGTGAACGCTTAGCTTTATTTGCCAAAGTTAACCCGAGAGAGTCTCGGGAAAATTTATCTTTTTATTTGGAAGGATTGTTTTCACTCTCTTATCAAAACAGAGATAATCTTTCTTAGCACATGATGATTTATACACGTTTTATATGTTTTTTAAACGTATCTAATGTTTTATCAACTTGTGCTATTAAGGTACATATAAGAAACTTATATATTTTTTAGAGGAACAAAATCTTCTTTCGAAATTTCTATTTATATGATATTCTTATTTATTTCATTATAATACAAGTTGTAAAAAAATGTTAACTAATGGAACAAATTCACTGAGAGAAGATATAGTTACTTTTGGGCTCAACCACAATTTTATAATATTTCTAATGATAATTATGGTTAATATAATTATGCATATAGTTAAGTTAATCATATTTCGTGTTAGAAATATTATAAAATTATGGTTGAGTCCAAAAGTAACTATATTTTTTTCTCAGTGTATTAATCTTACAATTAGGGTCAGTTTTTTCAATTTTTTGATAAGCTAACTGATAATTAAATCATAACGTCCGTCTTTATTTTATCTTCAAATTAAACAAGTTCAGACATATGATTTAATTATTAACAAACCAAGAAGTTGTAAAAATCGGCCTTTAGCTATGTTTAAACAGTAGAATTAATAACAAAATTACAGATTTCAGAAGTTAATTTTCACATCGCTCGCAAATAGCGTATAAACCTAATTCCGTCCCGCGCCATTGTCAGCACGCAACAATCATGAGCGCACGTGGGATAGACAGATCGCACGTACATACATATACGTAGCGGTAATCGGCCAGGGGCGGTCAGGATCGGTGGGCCAAAATGATCGGTGAAAGGAGAGGCCATATTTTTTTAATTGGCTGCCGAGGCGGATCGCGCGGATCGGCGGTGACGACGACGGCGGGAGTACGAGCGTGCGTTTGGAGGAAGCCACGAGCGTCGTGATTAAAACATAAAAATAGCCGATGTGCGTACTGTACGATCGTTAGTCGTTGCCGCCCCGTGGTCTAACACGCGAACCCGGATCGGCTTCCTCGGTTACACGCTACGTGCGCGTCGCGTGCACCTCGTAGTCCTCCTCGTCGGTCATCAGTTCGATTGTGTTCGGGGAGTGACAGGCCGCGGCCGGCAGATTCGTTCGCACGCGATCGCATCCGCGCTAAATTAAATCGTTAATCTCAAGCCTGAACGCGATGCCGATATCGAGTGATTGAAATCGGTATTAATATCGGCGAGTTCAGATTTCGATGCGTGAGTACGCGACGATGATCTTTGCATTTATCAGCCGCGACAAGAGGAAATCTGATATTCGACATAAAGTCTTCTCTCTGTGTGTGTCTCTCTCTCTCTCGTACTTGCGCAAATGAAAAATTGAACTCAGCGAAATTATATACCGGTTCCTGCTTAACGTTGAAGTGCCTGAATCGCTAAGAGGTCAACGGCGCACCGTTAGAATCGCGATTTTTTTATAATTACTCCCATAAGCAACGATTGAAGTTAACTAGGGTTCAATTAAAGTTTATGGATTCTGCAAAAGAAGGCGGTCTTTTACTCGGGGAAGTTAATTGCATCGTCAGTCTAAGCGCTTTACCTTTTCCCCGACTCAATTCTTCACTTTTATGGTGTAATAGAAACGTTTCCGCGCCGTGACATCGGGTCAGGTGATGCCACTGAGAGAGATTTAAAGTGTGAACGTGATGCTTAAGTACATAAATTGGACATTTAAAAAGCTCTCGGCTTAGTCGAAATGTCAGGATTTCAATATCTAACGAGTCCTTTGCTTATGTACAAATTTCTTAATGTCAGTTCAACATCATGAATTTCTTTTTTTTTTAATGATTCATTTAGTTTTCAATTCGGTTGATGCAATAGGCGATCGCAAGACACGCGAGTGAGTTAATACTGATCGCTCTTTGAGTGTCGTGCGATGCTGTAGATCGACGGCTTGATTAAGACAGATTGAACGAGGTACTGGTAGTCTGCTCCAAATTGAGCAACGCTTAATAAAGTCTGGAAGAGACGACGGATATTCTCCGTATCTCAGGGTGTTCAATAAAACAGGAATATCTGTGTATACGTAACTTATTTTTCATTCGAAACACTGACAAGTTTTGATAGTCCAGCTTTGCTCGTGCGCGACGTGTTTTGATAATAATTCAACAGGAAAAAAAACAGTCGTGAATTACACGAGTGAATTAATACTCGTCATTTTTGGACATCAGTAATATAAATTGCCTTGATTGAAACGGATTGTACATGATGAATATATTTGTTCTATTCATTTTTAGTGCTTTATCTATTCTAATCAATGTTAATGATAATTCTCTGTGTACTCAATATAAGCTTGATCTACTCGATTGGTATAAATTGAGAAATGAAATATTTAATTATTAATCATACAGTTTCCAATGTTTTTATTGATCACATTTTATAAATTTATACGAAATTTAATTATTAATTTGTTTGTTTTTTATGTTTTTATTGGTTTATTTATATAATGTTTACTTATATCATGATATATGTAAATAATACTTTATATTTTTTCATTTTTTTCTGATTGTGCAATAAATATGAATGAGTAATACGAGCAAAATATCAAAGAAAATGCGGAAAAATGCTAAAGATAATAATATTTCTTTTACGTTTTTCAATCGGAATTGCAAACATTTAGTTAAATATAGCATTCGATAATCCTTGGTAATATATTATCCAATAATACTCCAAGATACATGAGTTTTTATAAATTATTAACATCCTCGTGTTACTATAAGCACTTTCGCAATCGTAATTTTATTGTAAAGTGACGCGAGCGCGATTCGTAATCTTGTGCACAACTATAATTGTACGATGCAGACCTGTTTCTCAAGATGAAATTAGCAGTCGTTATCCAGAAAATTTTCTACAGCATAATTTTTATCATGTTTTTCTGAAGACTCGTTTCTTCGTATCTAACCTCTTATATAACCGATGTGTTTCTAACTTTGGCTTATTACTGAGGAAATAAATATATCTTGCTTTTGCAAGAATCGCGTCCTCGATGTTTGACAAGGATTTCAATTTTGCTCTTGACATTTTTTATTTAAATTATTAATATTTTTATGACATTTAAATTTTATGAAATATTTAATATGGAAAAATTATACATGGAGAAATTGTCTAAATTCTTAAAAAGAAAAATTTAATTTTAGAATAAAATTTTTTCGTTTTTAGAAATGTTAAAAAAGATTAAGAGTTTTTTTCTCTTAAGAGAGAAATTTTCTTAAGTGTTCTAGATAACACCTACAGAGTTTTATGAAAGATTATGACTTAAATCAATTCTAATTGAAACGTTATTATATAATGGAAGTATGTATGTATATGTGTTTAAAATTGTTCTATATCTCTTCACATTTGATACCCTTAATTTGTTACACTTTTTCAAATCGTAAGGATTCGTTTTGAAGTGAATTAGATTACTTTAGAACTTTTTGGAGAAGTGCCAGAATTTTCTGTCACTTATATCGAAATTTTAAAAATAGATTCTCATCAGAGATTGTTGATTAAGATTGTAAAGCTGGCTCGATGTTTACATAAATATTATTAATTTTCTTAAAATCTTCAAGGTTCGATGGAGATCGAAAATCAGATATATAGATACATTTGAACTTTTACGCGTAACTTTCGATCGCACTCACGCGTATTCTCGTTCGTTCTGTTGCAAAGGTCCATTGAAGGATAATAAAAGTGCAGCGTGATATTTTCGCGGTGTATGGCACGCGGTGTATCGCGCGAGATATTGTTTGAAGAGGAAGAGCATCGTTTCGCGAATTTTGTACGGTGAGAGCGAAGGGAATGGATTCGATACGAGACCTGAAGCGATTGCTGTACGAACGCACGGAGGCGTTGCGACGTCGTGACGAGATCGTTGAAGTGCTCGAAAACGCACTCCAGGAGCGCGACGCCACGATCCGTTATCTCCAGAATGAGATCGATAAGTTCCGACAGATCGTCGATCTAAGCCTGGCGTCCACTGCCATTGATTCTAATCAGAGATTGAAGCGGCAAGCCATATCGGCGGAACCTCTCAGAGGCGACACGAAACCGGTGGTGAAGTTCGCCAAGCCGCACAGGTAGATTAGCGAGTACTTTGGATGACTTTCTTTTTATTCATCAAAGTCCCGATTTCTGAATAACAAAAAAAATGTGGTTTTTTTTATCATATTTATTGCCGCTATATCTATAAATTGGCAACAGCTGATCTTGACTTTATATTTGTACGTTAATATTTTAGAGAAAACATTTATTGTAATACGGCATGATTTCTGATGATTGTTGGAATATAAATATGAGATATCTATAAATAATTTATAAAAATTAAATCAAATGATAAAACACAAGTAATTTTGTCAAGCTAATATTCTGCTCCAAAAGAATTATTTTTGTCATATAAACAAATAACTGTTTTAATGAAATGAATTTTTTATAACTCAAACAATATAATATGCGATATATCGGTTATTGAGAATGTCTATAATTAAATTGATGTCATAAAATTATATAATATAATACGAGACAAGGTATTTGCCGAAAGCGGTAACTACGCATGAATGATTCTCTCTACAACTACAAGCGGAACTTGATTATGAAAGTATTCGAGGATATCAATTTCAGTATACATGGCACTCTTTACGATACTAACTAATACTTTCAGATAAAAATTATACTGTTTTTAGTGTTACATTTAAGAGATTAATTAATATTATGTTATATTATAATTTTATAAGATTTTTGCATACCAAGAATTTTTTTTAGATTTGTTAAAAATTAATAACTAAAAAAAGCATTTGATATTTAATATTATATTTTTGTTATGTATGCTCTCGTTTTTCCTAGGAATATTATTTTTTTAATGAGAAAGAGAGAAGTTCAACAATGATTGTCTTTTTTTTTCCAGATCCCGCGAGCTGATCAAGACTGCCATACTGGACAACGACTTCATGAAAAATTTGGAACTCACGCAAATCCGGGAGATTGTTGATTGCATGTATCCTGTTACATTTCCAGCTGGTTCGATAATTATACAAGAGGGAGATGTCGGCTCTACTGTCTTCGTCATGGAAGGTAAGTAAATACAACTACGCCACCTTTATAAAATGTGACAGTTTCGATAGGAAAATCCGTAAAACGTCATGAGAATAACTGCCTAAAGATAAATTAAATAATAAATAGATTGCGAACAATATCACATCTGATAAAGATATTAAATAAATATAAACTGTTTTCGTGAAAAACGCAAACAAAGTTTCAAGTTCGTATAAAACGAATAAAAATAAATATTTTCTCGTCTGATGAACTTTTATGTCGTAGAATAGCTCAAAATAAGAGACTTTTATTTTATACGTATCTTAATACGTAGATTGCGGATTACTTATCAAAACTAATAACGCGATATATTTAATATTAACTATAGCCTTTACTATTTATGTTAACTATAAATCTTAGAAAATTATTTCAGGCAAGTTTTGCAATTATGTGAGAAAAAGTCTATTTTTATATCTAATCCTCTATACATATGTATATGTATAGCCGGCTTCGGGACTATACATATAGTAATCCATTTGATTTCTCGTACTACTCGATTGATTGGAATCTCTCTTTTTATCGACCAATTTTCTTATACGTGATTGTTTCTTCGCACTTGCAACACGCATTTTATTATAAATTCGAAAAAAAACTTTCGCCTGCAGATCAATCTTTATCCTGTATCATTTGCATATATTGCGCTGTTTTTTTATGTGAAAAGCTAATACAATATTACCTATTATCTTTTATATGCATGGTTCTCATTCAAATTTCTTTAGAATACCGTACGGGAAATGCTTTCACCATTTTCTTCTTTCCATAGTTACAACTCACAATACGGGATTAATTGATTTTTCTGAGAAAAACAGTTATATTATTACTAATCAAAATAACTATCTATAATCTTATGTATTGATACGTTTATAAATTTTCTCATACTTTCACCACGTTAGCGCGATATTTTAGATATTTTAGAAATATAATCTCATACTTAATTTTATTGATTAAATATGTACAAAAAAGTTTTAGATTTTATTTATCAAAGTGCATGAGATACCCCATAATACCCGCATGTGATGCACTTATCTAAACAATTAGATTTCTTAATGTACATATTTTTCTGATACGTGTGAAAAGAAAAGAAAACTCAACTTCGTGCACTTAAGCTACCGAGTAATGACACTGCGTGATTTCTCAACTTTGTTTATCTTACGCGGAAACGGTCGCAATTATCTATCTGAGTTCGATGAACTTTTATGTCATAGGATAGTGCATTTAAAAGACACACTTATTTTATACGTATCTTAATATAGGTTGCGACTTTTTAGAACAAACTAATACAAATATTTGCTTTTAATGCCAATTATAAAACATAAAGAAATTATTCCAAGTAAATTTTGCAATCACATGAAAATAGTATTTCCGGATTTCTTTATTTAATGTTATTCCGGCGAGACATTCATAAACAAAAACAAAAGTAGTTTCAAGAGGGATAGTTTCAATTGTTTCCTTATTAGATGATTGATGATGAACGTAAATAATGCTTGAGCAATTAACAGTGAATGTAGATAATGTAATAGTTATGTAAATATACTTCGTACACATTATATAAGAGAAATATATACAATTACATTCCGTGAAACGAATGCAATTTTCGGAAGCGGAACTACAGAAGCTGAAGTTTCTCATTTAATTTTCTTGCATTTTCTTGCTTGTTAAATATTGCTTATTAAATTAAATTTGTTTTATTCCAGTTGATTAAGTGTCGAAATTATCGCGTATGTCTATGTCGAAATTATCGTTTACGTAAATTAGAACGCAAATGCACAATGCTCAAGAGATTGCCACAAATATGATTGCGTAAGTTTAAACATTCTGTTATATACAGGAAAGAACTACAAGAGTAATTTACGCGCATATCAAGCAGACGCTTATCATCGACCTTAACTTTGTGTTCACGATAAAATTAATTTAGTCAATTATTTAATAATGCGAATGTTATTGCGAAAATTGTATAACTATCATCAGCTTAAATAAATTTTACATCTTAAATAATCCTTCTGCAAATAATTTTTTTTTAGAAATCCATTTTCTCTTGCGGTTCGTAAGATGTTGAAAATATATATAATTAAATATATGATAATTGTATATAAAATTAAGAGATATCTTATTATATAAATACTGGTCACAATACTCTTAATCATAATCTATATGAAAAAAAGTTTTTTTAATTTTACTTATTAATTCACGTTTAAATGTATCTTTGGGCATCTGAATTGAACATTATCCGATTCAGATTTTGATTGTAATCAAATAGCACCCCTATATAATTCTATTGTAATTCTACAATACAATAGGTACTTCCGGATCTCGAATGTATCATATTCCCTTTGTATTAGATTCCCTTTGTTATTTTTAATTTGGTTATTCATATTTGGATATTTGTGTCTTAGGCATTCTTCCGTAATACGAACTAGCAAATGCAAACGCGGATATTCAACATTAATTGATCCTTACGAAGAAAACGATCCATGGGATATCGATGCACGAAACCGAATTTATGTAAAAGCGGTAACTCCCTCCTTTGACGCAATTCTGTTTCTTCCGGAATTCGATTACCGTCGGGTAAAGGTATCGCGTCGATGCCATTTCGTAATGAGCGCTGCGTTTTACTTTCACGTAAAAATGCGATACTCGCGTCGATTTTCTCTCTCTTTCTCAACTGATCCGATCATTAGTATTATCACTCATCCGTGTTGTTACAGTTACGTAATTAACGGCCAACGTTTTTTGTATATACACATATAGTGCCTATTATGTATCATGATGTTGTTTTACGTCATGAATTGATTGGGCAATTTTTATTAGTTATTTTTTCGTTTTTTGTTAATCATTACGTTTCAGAAATCTAATGCAGCTTGTGTTAGCTTAACAAATTTAAGTGTATTTAACTATCTAGAAATCCAACTTTGGTTTGATTGAGAATTTTTGATGAAAAACCCAAAATAGGCATAGATTGTAAAAATAAAAAAATTTTGATTCTTTTTTAAATTTCACAATCTATGCCTATTTTGGGTTTTTTCATCAAAAATGTGTCATTGCAAAATGCAACTATGAAGATAAAACATTAAATGTAATAATTTTTGTTTATGTACAAAAGTGTAGAGATATAGAAAAATTATTCTCCTATGTTATAAATAAATTTTACAACACTATAAATTGGATTACAAATAGTTTTCTTTGTATCTCTTTGCACTTACACGAGTAATTATGTTTATCTTCATTGGAAGTTTATCTCCATCGCCTCGTTACATCTTTTTTCGCTAATGAAGTTAGCGGGGCCCCCCCTTTATAATTTCCTGAGTCCCGGACCTTCTGCGACCGCAGGAAAAAAAAGGTGCCGTTGCACTCATACGTGGGAGCGGTTGCGGGGGCGAGATGAGAACGCGCGGCGGGATGAGAACCTCTGTCCTTTCTCTTGCAAGCGCATATCCATGGTGGGGTACTCCCGCGGCTCGCCGAGGGAAGGGAGTTTCTCGTGGTGCTGCTTGCCGCTCACGGGCATACTTTTCACCAGTCGCGAATACTGTCAGTGCGAGAGCGTCAGACGCGGCGCGTTTCGCGATCGCGGTGTCCTCCTTTGACAGGACTCCTCTCCCGCATTGTTTTCCAAAGCGGAGCGCTACGTGGGCGGCGCGACGCGACGCCGTTTAAGCGCCGTTTATCGCCGTTTATCGCCGTTTATCGAGGGGTCCGGGTCGCGAGTGCGGAAGAAATAATCTCGCGGGATCGGCTCGCTTGATGTTTTCATAAATAACACGGAGAACTTATCTTCGGGCGCCTCGGCCGATCGCGCCCCCGCGCGCGGACAAGGGATCTAGTTCTTCGCGCGAACGTGAGAACGACGAGAGGCGAAAAGTGGATTCTCCTCGCGAGGACTCGACAGGTTCTTCAGGACCCGAGAGAGGATCCGACGGCCGCGGCGATGACTCGATTTTTCGCGGCACGCCGGTTCGCCAGTGACGGACGGCCGGATGGCGGAAGTCGCGAATGAACGGTCGTGAATGCCCGGATCCGACGTCAATGTCCGATGTCGAACTTGCTTCTTGGTCTCGGTCGCCTCCGTCGTCTGTCCGCCTACTTTCCGTCGTAACGGAATAGCAAGCCACATAAATATCGCGACGGACTGGCCGAGGAAAGCCAGAGGCGGCTTTCGAACCTGATGACCGACGCGCGAAGGTCCGAGGACAAGTGGACTTTTCTTTTGCGCGGACGTCGGCCTTCGAGTTTCTTCCCGAACCGACGCCGGAATCTTCGTGTCTAGCGATGCTTTTCAACTGGAGTTCTCACGTTTCTACTCCGAACGATAGTGAATCCGATTCGTGAATTTGAAGCTATCATTCCCGTGTACTACTTTGATGTCTGACGTTCCGTTTCGATTGTGCACGAGGATCGAACGATTTGCAATCGGCTGAGTTAAGGAAGATCGGAATAAACGTAGGACTGTAGGACCCAGAGCGGAGGGACAAGTCGAAGGCTCAAGAATGCGCCTACCTGCAGGAATGCCATTATCTTCGTCTCACCGGATAAAAGCGACGCCGGCGTTGTCGCCACGCGGCGTCCGACTTTTGACCTTTGCACAGTAGGACTCCGGAGTTCGAGAGGATCGGAGGTAGAAAAAAATCGCGAGCGAAAGTCTCGCCGGCGAGTAGGCCGCGCGCGGAGCGGGGCCCCGGTCCGACTCGGTTTCACGATCTCCGCCTTCGCGCGCGACTTTCGAGGTCATGAAGGTTCGAAGCTATCCCGGCCGGGCGGTACTCGAGGACCCCGAGCTCCTGCTGGACCCGGACGCGACGCGCGGCAGGGCGATGGAGCTGCTCTACGAGGCCAGCTGGCGGGAGTGCGGGGTGAACTGGACCAGCAACGGCACCGGCAAGATCTCCGCTCGGCAACTGGCGGACGACGAGCCCTACAAGCGGCCCTACGCCGACGTGACGATGTCGCGATTCGAGGCCGCGCTGGAGGACGCGAACGCGCCGTCCGCAGCGCGGGAGGAGGACGCGCGGTCCAGGGGTTCCAGCAGCACCGGCACCACCGACAGCGAGTGTCCCGAAACGAGTCAGCCGCCGCCACCACCTGGCAACGCTCAGGGGGGCTTCCTCATTCCGCGACCGAGATTGATCGTGCCGGTTCATACCTACGCGAGGAGAAGACGCACCGGCGCGCCGCAGCCCATAAAGAGACGTCAGATGCGCGAAGGTACTTGTCCGTCACGGATGTGACGTCGGTGGCGGGGATCCGGCTTGGTTTCTTTAGGTCTTCCTCCGGAATCTGCCAATTTCTTCACGTCCGCACGCGATTCTCGCTCCGTACCGATCGTAGAATCGTGGGCACACTCTTCGCGCGGTTCACCGATTAATTCGAGAAGAATTTCTTTCCAACTGAAACGTTAGGTCAACGTGGTCTCCTTTTAAGATTTAGAAATGTTTTATAGACATTTCGATAATTGTAATTAACACTCTCCATGCAAGTCCTGATTAATCCGAAAGGAATTTGTTTCTAATTGATACGTTAGTTCAACGCAATCTGCTAACCAGATTTAAGAATATTTTACACATATTTTAATGACGATATTTAAAATTTTATTTATAAAACCAACTTGTAAAGAAATGTCCTTAAAACAAGGCTTCGTTATTCATCTGAAAGCTGAAAGTTTTAATTCGCTATTTCTTTAATTTTCAATTGCAGAAAATATTGGTGTTCCAGTATTTAAGGCAAATTTCGAATAACCATTAATCATCTTATTAAATTTCTACGAACATTATGAGATAACTGCATCGAAGTAAAAAACTTACAGAGTATATTTGAAATCGCACATTTCTTGAGAGAAGTCGCACGCTCTTCTACAAAAAAAAAAAGAAGAGAAAGTACATAATTCCCGAGACACTGTATACACGGCTACCGGACGTAGTTATGTCTTACAATTAAATATGTATACGATACACGTTTATATAATTATCTTGACCTGTGGAAGGGACGATCGTAACGCGAAGCGGACACGCACACGCACGCACGGGGCGTCTACATCCGCAATTTTCTTCGACGCGCGTCGAAAGGACAAAGGTTTTTCGATGTCGCGTAAAGTCAACCTCGATATTATATTTTTTGGAGCACGAAACCGGATTATCCCGCGAAATGGGCTCTTCGTCTGTTCCGCTGCCCGAGAAAAGCGATCTTATCGTTCGCTCTGTACACGCAATTGTGTTCGCGTTTTGCAACGACCACGTTTCAATTATCTATACAACGCGGATATGAAAGATATTCAGAATTTGTACATATTTATGATTTACTTAGACTTAGATAAATTATATTCGTGTTATTCTCACTATAAAACATTGGTCTACAAATTAATAAATCTTAATATATAAATGATGTATGAATATTCGAACTTTTGACATTTATAATGAAATGTCGGGATATTTCTACAAAACAATATGATTGTTGCAGAATATTCCAGTCTTCAGATATATTTATAACAATTAAAAAGGTATTATTTATTTTATAATTTTTTAAATTCACTTCATTTTTACACCCATAAAAGATATATGAAAAATTTTTAGCTTAATTCTACAATGCATACTTTCAAAACTTTCTATATATATAATTTATGTGTAAAATTTGAGTCTTTGTTCTGACTAACTATCGATAATACTGACTTCGATAAATCTAGAAAAATGTCAGCTTTTAATTTTTTAATTTTACTGCATTCAAAGGTATCACGTTTAGCATTTGCAAGTTGATTAATGGCGCCATGCACCATGGAGAAAGTCGCGTATCGACTTGGTATCAAGAATAATGGAAAGCAGAGTTAGTCATCAACGGTTTTATCTTGTGACATTCGAATATGCTAAAATCGATATTAACATTTGTTTACATTCGACTGTAAGTAGTTTTACATCTAAATGGATTTATGAAAGTTGTCTATAAATCAGTACGCAAATTACTTAATGACAATAATGACATTCCATGAATTTCACCGGACATACTTTAAGGAATCGAATTAATTTGATGAAGATTTAATGGCGTTATGTGTTATTTTGCCATCTGCGTGATTTTTCGTACGATTTTTTTCTTATAGTCGTTTTCTTCTGGAACATTTTCAAAAATTCTCATTCAACGTTTGCGTGGTCGTTGGACGAATTCTTATCAACGCGTACACCGCTTTGAAGTTAGATAAACGAGAGAAATGGTGTTTACATTGTATCTACAAACTTTATATAACTGTGACACACATAAATTTTAGTATGCTTCTAATTTGATAAATGTGCTTGTAAAGTTTCTTTTATG
Source organism: Tetramorium parvispinum (assembly GCA_011638315.1). Taxonomy (NCBI): domain Eukaryota; kingdom Metazoa; phylum Arthropoda; class Insecta; order Hymenoptera; family Formicidae; genus Tetramorium; species Tetramorium parvispinum. Next base: position 14,833 of record VBVR01001447.1, on the reverse strand, counting down.
AAAGGAAAATCCCATCTCTCAATGAAAGTGATGAAAATTACAATCATTTTAATAGCGCAATGTGCACGTCTGATGCAGCCGATTTAATAGAATTATATTAAATATATACGTTACATGTTTTTTCCTGTCACTTTAGCAGAGTTACAATTTTACAGTTTCGCTAAAACCAAGATTAAAAACAGTAACCGTGTCATTAAATTTAAGATTCGATGAAATTATAATAAAGTATTGGAAAGGGAGATAGTATTTTAAAATTACAGATAACTTAATAAAATTGAATTACAAACGAAATGTATATTCAATCTGTTTACACTAAAATGACAATATCAGCAAACGTACAAATTTCCTGAATGCTTTTGACATTTTTTTGTCGATAATCTCAAATTAGTCTTTTGTTTATAAACGTACGTGATTTTTGCTAAATGGTCCTTTACATAAAATAGAAAATATAATAGCAATGATTAATTAAAGCAATAAAAACGATAAAATTCATCAGAAATTTTTCTTTACACGTGAATCTATCTTTCCTCGAACTTCTTTCTCTTCACTGTAGCACGCGAGGTATCCAGATGTGGATGTCCGAAATGTTTATAATCGAGGCATCTGGTTTTAAGGATCGTCCTGAGCTGGAAATCTCGACAGCTGCTGCACGATAGAATCTTTTTTGTCGTCGTCGAATACAAGTTTTCGAGCAAGCATCGACGAACCGGCGCGTTTATTCGAGGAACGATCGGTGTAAGATGATTCTAATTAACCACTTTCTCTGTAATCTTTTATTCACGCGAATGCGCAAGTACATGCACTGCGTACTGTGGACAGGAATTCACGTTTTAATAATATTTATTTTCCAATTAATTATTGCACTTAACTGTATGATAAATTATCGATCAAATTGACGACGATTCTTTACTGTTATCCAACGATAATTATTGGACACGTTGTAATTGAAATCTCGATGGGAATTCAGGTCACATATAATTATACGTGACATTTTTCAATGATAAATCGAATTAATAGCTTGAAATTAAAATCGCTTGATACGTGTACGCGAAATTATTATTCCAGATTATTACGTATAATTAAACATTTGAACATTAATCATTTAATTTATTATATCTCGTTATTTTACATCGGCAGTAGATTTTGATCGCCATAAGATCGTCTAGATCCTGCGATTTATTCTTGTCAAAGCGTCATCGTGACTCATAACAACGACCACATGCATGTAGGTCTCAAGTGCTAGCGATACCCGAGGACCGTACCGACCGCGAGCACCGCTTCCGCTAATTAAAATTATAATTGTCAATAAAGTACAATGAAATATCGTCCATGTACGCGCGGACCTGATTGTCTAACTACAGAAATAAACGATCTTCTATTCTACTGAGTTAATTAGGGTCGTAAACAGCGGGAAGTTTTAACAATGCTTTCTCAAATGATGAATTTATACGTACGATTGTATTTCGATAAAAAAAATTGATAAGATATTAAGATTCACAAGGTGAATTCGAATGCGTTGCGTATGATTTAATTATTTAATTCAACATTGAGTTCCTTTTCGCTTGAGCAATATCCGTTTGCTCATCGGCAGCTTCCTTGGAAGTTTCAGGAGGGATAGAAAGGTGGAGAATAAATGCGAAACCACACCGGTAGCAGCTGAACGTTCAGCAACTGGCTGCTAGCCGATTTCCGCAATCGCGAGTGTCCCAATTCGACATCCTGCTTTGCGCGCCTTTTACGCAAAAAACCGTGACTTTACTCACAGTTCAGTAGCAACAATGAGGTAATCAGAAGTGCTCCGGCGACGAGGGTCTCGCCGTGACGTTCGTATTGACCCTCGTTGCTACACAGTGATAGGATCTGTCTCTCTTTCTCTTCGCAGGTAATAATCGCAGGTTAAAATCGATACCTGAAAACTCGTTTCACAAATTCTTGTCAAGGGTCCCTTCCATTCACGAAACACTGATTGACGAAAGTGAAAGATAATTTCCGAGAGTTCCATAAAGTGCTCTAAAACTGGCCCGTATTCTTTCACCACGACGAATCCTTTACTTTCTCTTAAATCATACTTTTGTCGCGCTCCCTTGATTTTCCCTCGAGTCACGTCCTGGGGGATGAAGGTCAAATCGGTCGCGACGACGGGGCTACCCTGTAGACGGTCTGCGTGGTGAAGTCTTGTAAAATCGATTTATTTCCGATGAAAATGAATTTCGCGCGCTTATCACATTTTTACATCGAACTCCTCGATCGCCGTCTCACGGTTCAACGCGAACCCGACGCTACCGGAGCAAGCAAGCAGGAGTTCGGTTACGCCGGTTTCGTGTAAAACCTCGGGGGGATATCGTGTGTGAAGCGTAAACTCTTTGTCCTGTTATGTCGTCATGCTAGGCCTTCTACCGCGTGTTATTTATATATATATATATATATATGTATGTATGTATAAAAGGCTCATGGATATATTCAGCGGTGCTCTTTGCAACCGGTACCGGTGCAGCATATGCACGGACTCAAACCGGACGAACCTCGATGAGGATTCTTCTGCTGTCCGTCTCCCTTTCTCTTTCTTTGTCTCTCTCGTTCTCTTTCCTCCGCGAGGTCTGTTAGATATATCGAGTGAGTTTCTTTGTTCCCCGGTTGGAGGTATCAACGATTGCGAGCGTCATGTGCACAACGATTCGAACACATCGTGAAATATGGAGATCGAAATCTTGCATAATTGTGTGATCCACGTAGAAGCGAGACCAATTGCGAAGATAATGCGAGCGAATCATGGTTTTATTTTTTGTTTCGCCTTTATGCCTTTATGTGGAAAGTCTCTAGAGCTGCGCATTTTATTGTGCGATTTTCTACGGATATGTCATGCATATGTAATTTTTATTGTAATCTTGTTATAATTGCTGTCGATATATCTTCCATGAGCATATAAAATTTTTATTGTAATTTTATTATAATTGAATTGATATTTTTTGCAATATTAATATTGTATTTTTAAATGCTTATTTCTGATGTTGTTTCTTATAGTCTATACTGAAAAAGATTTCGGTTAAAAACGAATGAATCAGAAAAATCTTGTAGGATTGATTAAATATTCTGTTTATTATAAGTTATAAGGTATTGAGTTCTATTACAATAACCAGAGTTTCTATTGTAATAATCAGAATTTCTATTATAGTAACCAGAATATTTTATCAATCCTACAAGATTTTTTGATTCATTCGTTTTTAACCAGAATTTTTTTTCAGTGTAGAAGAGATAAGCTTTGATAAGCCTAAAGATATTTTGAAAGAATAGGATTTGAAGAAATTTAATTTATGAAGGATCTACGATGACGATAGAGAAACGTGCATTTGTTATTGTAGTTGCCACCGCGACGTCGATGGCTCATAAATATTAATACGAAGTGATTTAGAACGTTTAGAGTGATTAATCGCGATGTGGTCATCCGAGATCGGCGATTCGCGGCTTGTAAAATGTAGTTACTCGGCGCGACGTTGGATATTTGCTAAACAAATGATGCGCATAATCACAGTTGTTTTGGTGAAACGATACGATGACACGTCAGGAACATCCGCGTTTTGATACAAGCGACGCTCCGCACGACAGAATGCGCATGAGCTTTATTTCTTTTTCTCTCTCTCTCTCTCTCTCTCGCGATCAACTGACCGCTTGTTTTATTCTTGCGAAAGTGATAAAGGCGAGCGAAGGACAACTCTCTCGACTTTCGCAGCGTAGTTACATAATTATCTATACGCTATGAATACCGACGCGCGTGAAGATTAAACGGAATAGTCATGCAGGGGTATGACTATTCCGAGGAGAAGTATGACTTTGCCGATGCTCCGGCCCCGGCTCTTGAAGCGGCATTCAAACTTGGACGTCGCTATTCTCTCGTCGAGGATCGAAAGGTTTTCATTGTGCGAATCGTGCGCACGAGAACACAATACTTTTGCGCAAGATAACTGACATTAACGAGGGAGGTGCTATTTGTCCAATTTATTATTTTTTTAACTTCTAGAGTGACGTGGATAACGAATCTAAAATGCTTGTACCAAACAATAGCTTTCGTTTACTTATTTTTAGTCGTAAGCTTGTGAAGAATACAAAAGAATACGAAAGTTGTTAAATATTTAAAACATTTGACTCTTTAGGAATATTTAATCGCTATTTATCGTAATTTATTCACAGCTCGCAAATTTTACTTGATTCTCTTTAGCTCTAATTGTTTAGGGCTAAATTGTTAGGGCCGGTTTTTCCAACTTCTTCACTCAAAAAAAATATTTTACATTCAAAGTGATTTTTCCCATAATCCCATATTCTAAGTTTACTGTTTTACTGTAAACATTTCTGTTTTATTGCAAACATTCTCTTTCAATAAAGTGAAAAATATTTTGTTTATACTATTTTTCTCTTGATTTTAGAGGAATCCTCTTGAGGCCTATATAAGAGTAAGATCCTCTAAGATTTAGAGAATTCCACGTATATCGAAATTATTTTTTTTATGTTAGTAAGCTAACTAATAGTTAAATCATACGTCTGAACTTGGCTAATTTGAAGGTAAAACAAAGATAGATGTACGATTTAACTATTAGTTAGCTTACCAAGGAGTTGTGAAAAAAGATCGGCCCTTAATGTAGTACCAAACCTACTTTGGGATTGCAGGAAATTTTCGTAACCGTTTGTTGAACTATGTGCGGCTTAATCACTGGTATCCTGCACCTATAGTTGTTTCGCGGCACGCGATTCATCGTCAAAATCTCCATTGTTTCTTCATTAGCATTGCAACTTTCCAAAGTTCATAATGGCGATATGCGCACGCGAGCACTATCAACTATTTCTGTACAGGTTTTCCAGGCTTTCTTACAGTTACGCATTCTATACAAGCGATTTTGTAATGCAATCTTCATACATTTCCACTTATTAAATTTTACAGTAATTTTGCGCTATATTAATATAGATATAATATTAATAAAGAAATCTTAATTCTTTTTAAACTTTTTAAAATGAACAAGCGCAAACAGACATAATGTCGAAATTCGTCAATAAACGTTATTGTACATCGTGTTAGACATAATTATAGATTATTTAAAGTGGGCTTTAGCCGTAATTAAATCGACACGTATCCTCGCGATAGTCATCATCGAAGTAACACGCGAGTTCGCACATCTTTAGAGCCTATTGTTGTGAATTTAGGGCACGCAGTCGTTAATACAGAAGCGATCGTATCAGACTCTATTATATGTGCTCTTATCGCATATGCAAATTCATGCAATTTCGCAAATGTGTACTAACAAGAATGAAATTTGTAAAAGAGGCATGCGTTATATTGACCTACTTCTGTAAGAATGATTTCCTTCTCGTCTCGAGCGACCAAACGCTTTTCCTGAAAGACTCTCTGGAATTTTCCGAGAAGTTTCTTTCTTCTCGATTCTCGGTTTGTAGCTCAATAATTAACTGCTGTCATCATAAAGTCCATTATCGATGAAAAACGTGAGACACGTGTCGAATCGCACTGACTACATTTGCTGATATAGAATAATAATGGGGTATTTTTATGAACGTAAAATACTTTTGAGTGTCGTATATTGCAATTTTATATTATATGAACTGAAAGAGGAATATGTTTCCTGTAAAAGAGTAAGCTTAGAATATGAGATTATAGGAAAAATCACTTTGAACGTAAAATACTTTTGAGTGTCATATGTTGCAATTTTATATTGCAAAATTGCAATATATGACACTCAAAAGTATTTTACGTTCAAAGTGATTTTTCCTATAATCTCATATTCTAAGCCTACTCTTTTACAGGAAACATATTCCTCTTTCAGTAAAGCAAAAAATACTTTTTTCTCTTTTAAATTCTCTTGTTTATACTATTTTTCTCTTTATTTCAGAGGAATCCTTTTAAAGTCAATATAAGAGTAAAATTCTATAAGGTTTTAGAGGATTTCACGTATATCAAAATTATTTTTTTTTGGGTGGAGAAAAGCAATTTATTTGAATATGTAATAGTGTAAAAGAAAGAGTTGATGTGATTTCATGACAATACGGCCGGCGACGAGATAATAGCAGGGTCCCGAGAATAGAGAAATCGTCCTGTCTCGACGAGTTAAGAATACGGAGGTCCAACTGTATCTCGTGACTCATTCATAACGCGCGTATGGTATAACATACAAGATCGCCAGGCGTCGAGACCCGTTGTCTCAAAGGGAAATTGCCGCTGGCGGATGCGTGGAATCAAATAGGACATCGCGCGCGGGGCATTCTCCGCGTATGCTCCGGGACCATTACCGACATTGCGCGTGCTTATTAATAGCCGTCGCTTAACTCGCCGGTTAACTTCGATGGGGAAAGATATGATACATCTCTCGCGCGAGTCACGATCGCGGTAACGGAACCGGTTCGGGGTCTTTTGTGCGACTCGCACTAGGCGTTACGCGCGAGGAAGTGAAAGCAATGCTCGCGGGACAATGCGCGGCCGTGGCACTCTCCTGTCGCAATGTCGAACTCGATTGAGACTCGGCGAGCGATATACGGCGTCAAGAAAAAAAAAAGAAAGGACTTTGATTCGCGACAGTCTCGTTTAGAGTCTCCTTTGATCAATTCAGCTCATTAACGTGTAGTTTGCGAAAGAAAATTGTATTTCCTTCGCGATTAAGATACGTGATATCATATCATGAAATCATGTTAGATCACGCGAACGATTGAAGTTATATTTATAGAACGTAATTTGAGCTTGTAAAACGCGTAATTCAAGTATTTTACCTTGAAGGAAGAATACGATATAACTGTATTAAGTCTCACATTCTTCAAGGCGGATTTTACGAAATATTATACGTTACACGTACAGTGACCATATTTCTTTAAACATTTTATAAGATTTTTCAGAAATAAAAGACAAAAGTGAGTTTTCAAGAAAGAAAGAAATTTAAAGGACACAGATCTAGAATAAAGGACTGTCCTCTGTAATATAAAACGGATGGTCACCGTAGTTATACATCCAAAAAGAAGTATTTTACGTTCAAAGTGATTTTTTTTTGTAATCTCATATTCTAAGCTGACCATTTTACAGCAAACATATTCCTCTTTCAATAAAGTGAAAAATACTTTTTTCGCTCTTAATTACTTTCGTTTATATTATTTTTCTCTTGATTTTAGAGAAACCCTTTTGAAATCAATATAAGAGTAAAATCCTTTAAGATTTAGAGGATTCCACTTATATAAAAAAAAATTTTTTTTGTGTACGTACTTACAATGAATTGCAGATACGGGATTTCCCCGTAACTTGCGACTGTGTAATTTTAACAATAATTAATTGATATTTAATGATAATTTAATGATAATATTCCTGACAATAAGGCGAAGATCTTATGTACAATGAAAATGTCGAGATAATATTTCTAAAATGACAAGCATTCATAATTGACAGTTCAAAGCGTGTAGCCAACTAGAAAGATGTTAGCGGAGAACGAAAAGAGCATGATAACGTTCGAAGCTGGCATGCAATTGCACAGTCTACGATTGTCGTGACTTAACGCTATCTGAAGTAACTTTTCAAAAAGCCGTCGAGTTCTCTCGATAAAAAGAAAAAGTGTCACCAATGAGCGTTGGCATGCTCGAAAACGTAACATCGGTCGATTTAGAAATGTCAGTGGACCGTCAAAAGTGTTTTGCGCGACATAAAAAAAATGTTGCGGTAAAAAATGAATTATTAATATTGGAAACGTGTTCTCGATGGCAAAGAAATCAAACCTGAGTTAGAATATTTGCGAGACCGTCCGCCGACGTATCTTGATAAGAGCTACCGTTTTACGTGTCAGTTTCCAGTTTCATCAGATACGTCGATCGTTACCCTCCGACTGGCTCAACTCTTAGGATATTAATTAATCTTAATACTGGTTTCGAAGAGAGATATATGGCCGACTTTTCCGTTCCAGAATTTTGTTCCGGTCTGCTGAATAGCATTAATTTAACAGCTGGGCAATTTTATTTTTAGTTCTCTGTAATAATTATATAAGCAAATGAGAGATTCCAACAATTTTAACAGTAATTATTTAATCTTATTCGTACATGAAGTCGAAACAATCGAAATGTTCAAGTGACGTGAACAAATGCGATACGAAACGTTATATAATTAAGATAATAAATGTAACATTAATATTGATGAATAAATTATGATCTTGAAGTAAACTTGCAGCGTGAACTTTGATATTTAAACGATTTCAAAATTGTGTCAGTCGTTTTCTACAGTCATCGTACGACAAGAGATTATATCCCTGATCCCTGATTGAAATTCTTTTTCAGAGGGTAAGGTCGAGGTGTCGAGGGACGGCAAATATCTCAGCACATTGCAACACGGTAAGGTGCTGGGTGAGCTTGCGATTCTTTACAATTGTAAGAGGACAGCGACGATCACTGCTGCGACTGATTGCCAATTATGGGCCATCGACCGGCAATGCTTCCAAACCATTATGATGAGGACCGGCCTCTCGAGGCAGGCCGAATACACGGATTTCTTAAAGAGGTAAACCAGTATGATAACTTTTCTATTATCCTAGATAGACTCTGACTCTTAATACCGTGTCCAAATACTGTCAAGAATAAATAAATACTTTCTTATCTTGATAAATTTTGATCATGTCTTTTGATGCTGTCTTGAACAAAATTCCATAATAAAATTTAGATTTTTCAAAAATTATGTCATTTATTTATATCTTTCAACTCTCAGAATTTTGAATATTTTCTTGAATAGCAGATTTTTTTTATTGCCATTACAATACAGTGACAAAGCTTGACGTCTGCAATCTATAAATATCTGCAATATCATCTTTCAAGATACGGCGATGGCCAATTTGGAAAATTTTGAAACTGCATTTATAAAAGTCACGTTCTTTCGCATACGTTTTTGATAAGAAAAGATAACTCTTTTATTTAAACCTGCAAAACTCGCTATTAACAGCGCGGATGTTATTTTAATGATCAATAATGTCGTTGGAATTGATTTTCATATTTTTATGAGACGTGACTGACATAATTGTCACGAAAAATAGTGGTAGTGGTAATAACTTTAACGCGACAGATGGTAAATACAAATGTCATCCAACATTTACTTAACGATCCAGTTTACAGCAAAACTATTGCGAATAATTTTAATGAGGTACTATTAAAATTTATGTAAATTCACATATTTTTTTATGCATCTAAATTAAATAATGTAATGTACCAATGTCCCGTTATATTTGCGATTGGAAGTCACAGCCTTTTTCGTCAAGAGAAAAGTAAATACTAGAGTAGTAACCTGTTCTGAATGTCTTCTAATAAAAACGTATAAATAGTCGTATGACCCATCGTATGTTATATTAACGCATGATTTTACGTTTCAGTGTGCCAATCTTCAAAAATCTGCCCGAGGAAACTCTAATCAAAATTTCAGACGTTTTAGAAGAGGTATGATTTTTCTTGACAAAATATACCTTTTGCTATATCTAGATTATATAATTGTTATTAATTTCATATTCACAGACATTTTACAACAATGGAGATTATATAATAAGGCAAGGAGCGAGAGGGGACACATTCTTCATCATTAGTAGAGGACAAGTACGCGTAACAATAAAGCAGCCCGATACAACGGAAGAAAAATATATTAGAACTTTGAGAAAGGGCGACTTTTTCGGCGAGAAGGCTTTACAAGGGTGAGCATAATTAATATTATCAGCTTCAACTTTTATGTAACGTTTTTTCTTATTGTGAAAAAAAATTAAACTCCCACATCATTTGTAACTGTCTTGATTTGGTAAATTTATCTCATGTCAATACTGTATTAAATGTTTTTCGATTAATTATAATTATAAAATTCACATTTTATAAATTTAAAGATTAATACAAATATGTTAATTCATTTCACTCTTATAGAGATGATCTCAGAACTGCTAATATTATCGCTGACGATCCAGAAGGAGTGAGCTGTTTGGTAATAGACCGCGAAACGTTTAATCAATTAATCTCATCCTTGGACGAAATTCGAACGCGATACAGGGACGAGTTAGTGGAACGCAGGAGGTGAATATCTTTTATTAATTATATAAAAATTTAATTAGTAATAGATAAGTATTTTAGATATAGATTGAGTTGTATTATTACACTCATTATATGTCATAATTATGTTCCACGCTTAACATTAGGATGGGACAATAAACTATACGTTTCAAGTAAGTTTTTGTCAAAAAAATAGATGTTGTGTAAAAACAAAAACAATTGTATATCAATTTACTGATAATGCTGATAAAAAAATTATCGACATTATCGATAAATTGAATTAGAGAAAGCGAAAGAGAATAAGCTTATTTACAATTTCTAAATATGTATTTAGTGTTCTATAACAAAGAACTGATTAGAAATGTATTAAAATTTTGCGATTTCTTTAGACTAAACGAGGAATTCCGGGATGTACGGTTACAAGATCTTCGGACTATCGCAACTCTCGGCGTGGGTGGTTTCGGAAGAGTTGAATTAGTTCAAATTGCCGGAGACAGCACACGATCCTTCGCGCTGAAGCAAATGAAGAAGGCGCAGATCGTCGAGACACGACAGCAACAACACATTATGTCAGAGAAGAGGATTATGAGCGAAGCGGATTGCGATTTTGTAGTCAAGCTTTTCAAGACCTTCAAAGATAGAAAGTATCTTTACATGTTGATGGAGGCCTGCTTGGGTGGCGAGTTATGGACCGTTCTCAGGGACAAGGGACACTTTGACGATAGTACTACGCGCTTTTATACTGCGTGCGTTGTGGAAGCATTCGATTATCTGCACTCCAGAAATATCATTTATAGAGATCTTAAACCGGAAAACTTACTTTTGGATAATCAAGGGTAAGTTTACATTCATCTGTATAATAATAACGTAGGGGAAGGACCTCGAATATGGAATACTTTTTGTTTAGAAAGTATATGTAAAAGGCATTATTAAAAAGTTGGGAAAGTTGTCTTTTTCGTTTTACACACTTTTAAGTATAAAAATTTTAATTATCATAAGCAAAACACCCTAAAACAATTAGTAAAAAGGATAAAAATAAAAGAATAAAAAGTCCGATTTTTACTGCTTGGAAAATCAGTTGCATAAAATGGGATACCATGTGTTCGCAATATGGAATAGTACTATATTAGGATACTTTTCCAAATTGTCATATGTTAGAAAGTAAAGAAGATAATGAAACAATCTTTAATAAAAAATATTTACAATATGTATGTAATAGACAAAATATGAACGTGCAATCGAATTGCTATTATTAAAGATAGATTCAGAGTATAAAATAAAAAAAATTTTAAATCGTCACCTTCGAGTGTATAAAATTGTTTTCAAGTGATTAAAACATAGACTAACCTTTCCATGGCGATTGGAAAATCTAAATTGACCTCTGTTGACAATTTATAAGAGACTACAAGCAGAAGTGGTTACCCACTAAATAGCACTACTAATTACAGAAATAATGCTATGTCCCATATTAAGCGCCTATCCTTTATTCGGGGTTCTTCCCTTATTATTTCAAAAAAGAATTTACAGACATATGAATATATTATTATTTTCAATATATCAAAAAATAAATGTTTCGTAATACTTAGCAGATACATATTTAAATTTTGTTATATCACTTTTTAGATATGTTAAACTTGTGGATTTCGGCTTTGCTAAGCGGTTGGACAACGGAAGGAAGACATGGACTTTTTGTGGTACACCAGAATACGTGGCTCCGGAAGTCATTCTAAATAAAGGTCATGACATAAGCGCCGATTATTGGTCCCTTGGCGTTCTCATGTTCGAATTACTTACGGGCACACCTCCTTTTACCGGCGCCGATCCAATGAAGACGTACAACATTATCTTAAAAGGAATCGACGCTATAGAATTTCCCAGATCCATTACGCGTAACGCGATGGCGCTCATCAAAAAGCTTTGCAGGTAAATTATAATACCCTTCATATATTAAAGTATCACAGCCTTTGATAAATATTTTTAGCAATATTTAGTAATAATAAATGAGATGGTAGTATAAGATGGGCGACTAGATATAAAGATCCCTAATGTCACCTAGATTGAAAAAGTTCTTCTAAGACTTCGCTGAAAATGGGACATATGTAGGATGAGGAACCACTGGGATTTAGACCCTTCTGTTACTCACATTAGCACGAAGCCATCCCTAGCAATATTTATATTTATAACAATATATTTATTGACTGCAATACGAATGATAATTCATCTCTCTCAAGCAATACAAATTATTCTGTCTTCAGGGATAATCCAGCGGAACGTCTTGGATATCAAAGAGGCGGTATCAGTGAAATACAGAAACACAAGTAAATATATTTCTTAACATTTTAAAGTTACAAAAGAATATCAAAATAATGTATATTTATTAATTCATTAATTACAGATGGTTCGATGGCTTTAATTGGGAAGGTCTGAAAACGAGAACTCTGGAGCCCCCAATCCTCCCACGAGTTCAAGGCGCTACAGACACAGCGAACTTTGACGCTTATGCGGCTGATTCTGATCCACCACCACCCGACGATATTTCCGGTTGGGATAACGATTTTTAACGCAAAAAAATATAAGGAACTTCTATTTAATATTTAGCAGGAAATTAGGACATAACGATCTCTCGATCACGGGATAATTGGCGACACCTGCATTTATTTATATTTCTCTCATACTACATACGTGATATACAGATTACAGTCGCATTTTATCATATTCTTACATTTTTTGTCATACCTAGGCAGTATAATCCTAATTCAAACGAAGGGAACTGCACTGTGATAAAATTTAGAATTTTTGTGACTTTTGGACAACATTAACAAAAATTTAAAAGCTTTAGAATTGCAAATCTTGTATTTATGTCGCGTCTGACAGATTCTAGGAGCATCTTCTCCAATGTTACACATTGTAATAGGATACGTATGCAAGTGTCAAGTGCCATTATTACCTCAAAGAGGTAAATTCATACACATGTCATACTTGTGCTCAGAAACGCGGTCACACGCAAGAAACAGTCAGCTCAAGTCCAAGGGACCTCTTGCCATCCATTTAACTTGTCAGAATGTGCATATAGTTCGATCGGTCAGATGTTAAATTTTTTATGGCAAGTTCATTGTTGTTTGATTTACTTTTTAGAGTTTATTATAATAATTATATTTTAATTATACATAACGTGACTCTTGTAAATAATGAATTATAAATATCATAAATTTTAAATGTGGATTGTATATCATGCAATATAGATAATGTTTTATTAATAACAACTGTAGGCGTGGCTCCACAGAACCAACCAATTTTCTTCAGTAGCTTGTATCATAATGAATTTTTCAATAGTAAATAATAAATCATAAACAGAGGAAAAGAAATTATATAATTATTTTGTGACTATACTTGTGAAAAGTGTTATTTCATTATTATAAATGATATAACAAAATGATTGATAAGACTTTTTAAATATATGTTGATGTTGATTTCCTTGTAATATTTGAGAAAATAAACTTGGTTGGTTCTCTCTGTTTTAGTCAGACCTTCAATTGTTGTACCACGTGTACATGTAAGGCATCTGTTGACTTTTTCTTTATATAGAGAATTCTTCCGAAAAATGACAAATGAAAAATGGAGATACCATTAGAACAATGTTTCAATACTTTAGGAAAATTACGACAATTTAACATTGTTATTTCTTTAGCACTTAAGTATATAATAAATTGTTGTCCTTAAACGTGCGAAAAAAATAATACAAGGAATGCAATTGAATAAAAATTCATTTTTATATATTTTTTGGATGAGAAAAAACTAAGTTAATAAATGTAACTATTCGCAAAAGAAATAAAAATATTTATACTAATAAAAGAAAGAAAAGTGTATAAGCAAAAGATCAAACCTAGTGGAAAATATTGATTTATTTATAGTAACAGTTCAGTTCAACATTCAAACATATTACCTCGCTTTACATTCGTATTGACTGGATTAAATTTAATAAAGGATAAATTTTCTTATACAGACACATCACATAATGCTAATTCAGCGCTGATCCTGGATGTTTTAAGTTAATTTTCGAATAATTAAAGAAAAAAACAATCTTAATTATCAAAATAATATTGACGGTAAATACTTAATTTATGACATTCCACTTATTAGATTTTGATAAAAATACACTCATTTGTTTGTTTATAATAAACGTTAATTATAGGGTATTCTATTTAGATTTTGATAAACATATACTCAATCAATGTTTTTGTGTAAAAACAAAGGCAAAAATTTGAAAAGCAAAAATCGTCGCTCATGGATCTAAAAGCAGAAATTAAGCATTAAAGTTGATTTTTTGTTTTGTTTTTTGAATGCTTAACGTGCATGGACCATAGATTAGGTATATTGCACTCCTATTCTTTAATCTATTCCTTTGGAAGGTGTGAATTTCCCAGTCATATGTGTGTGTGTCTGTTTTGTTTTTTGAATGCTTAACGTGCATGGACCATAGATTAGGTATATTGCACTCCTATTCTTTAATCTATTCCTTTGTGTTTGAGTAACTGTTTGTGTATGTACACACGCGGTCATTAATGCCTGGACATCTTAAAGTTGACGGGTTTTGAAACACATCCGAAACGCGTGTGATTACTAAGCATTCGTGTATCATGCATGAGTCGTGATAAACTTTTTTCTTCTTTAATTTAATGGCTCCTGATCTTTAATAAGATTCAATCCGGCCGTAATGATACACAAATGCTTAGAAATCGCACGCGTTTCTGATGTGTTCCAAAACCCGTCAACTTAAAATGGCCAGGCATTAATGACC
>VBVR01001446.1:0-30517 GCA_011638315.1 Tetramorium parvispinum | reverse complement strand
GTATAATCTTACATTTAGGCCAGTATTCATAGTCAGTTCTTATATTTAAGATCATCTTAAGTACAGTCTTATATGGTTTTAAACCAATCACAGAGCCGTATTAGCTTCTTAAGACATTACTTAAGACGGTCTTGAAATAAGAACTGACTATGAATACCAGCCTTAGATCAATATTTTATTGATAACGAAGGAACCGTCGAAAGCAATGATCTTTTATCGGAAAGGAAACATTCTACATTATTGAATTTCACGCAGTATAATAATAATTGTGATTTTTACCCTACTGTGATAAAAGTTATCTGCAATAGAAAAATAATATATGCTTTATTAATATTAGAACGTATACAGGATGTATATTAAGCTGATGCTGGAATTATTTGTTTTACCAATCAAACACGAGCAACAAATATATTGTTCTTATTTTCCCTCCTTAATCGACATAAGGCAATCTAGTTAAGGGGATGCTGGAGTCGTCAATTTTACCGACTGAATAAGTCTTTTTTTCTACGCACTAATTTTTTAATCGGTTTCATTTCAAAATGGTTTTCCAAAGTTAATGCATATTCACTAACACGTATCCCAAAAATGATTTAATGCCAAAAAATAAAATAATTAAAAAATTTCATGGTAATAAAACAGATTTGAATTTTAAAAATTATTTTATTTTTCGGCATTGAATCACTAGAGGGGTACGCATTAACGTACATACATACATTAACTTTGAAAAAGCATTTCGAAATCTGTAAAGCCGATTAAAAAATTAGTGTGTAGAAAAAAACTCATTCAGTCGGTAAAATTGACGACTCCAGCATCCACTTAAATTACTATATATGTATAGTATCTCTATAGATGGAAACTACTTATACCTGTAAGAAATATGTTTAAATAATGCTTTTATTTTTATTAATTAATTAATAAATAGAAAATATAGAATGTGAAAAAGATCTGGTGAAAAAGCTAAAAGATAAAATAAAGAATGAAATATGAAAATCCAAAATTAGAATGTCTTAGGTGTAATTTAAAAGAATCCTGGAACTGTTCTTTTCTACCTACAAAATATATAACTTGCAGTTATGAAAATTTTTTTGACCTTACAAAATTAAAAATTCTTTTCCAGAATTAAAGCAAATACTGAAATAAAGTCGGGACAATAGATAGATACGTTGAAAAAGAAAGAAAAGCTATAAAAAATGCTTCTTTACTTACAAGATTGAAGTTGGAATTGTTGACTTTATAAATACAACAGCTTCGTATAAAAGTTTTGTAGGCTTTTAGGCACAAAGCAACTTTTTTTAATTCTATAAAGGCAAAAACATGGTTATGCTTGCAAAAATTTCGAGTCACACAGGCCATCGAGTCACTCAGATTGATATGAAGTCGATACTCGTGGTTCATTTTTGTGCGTACTTTAATCCTGTAAAAGGATTTTGTAAAGCCAATTTGATAATTTATAATGTTATAGCTTAGAATTCCGACCTACTACTATGATCGACCTCGATCAAGTTCGAGCGTCGCTCCAGCATCACCTAAAGTGACGCTCGAACTTGATCGTTTGCGTATGTATTTTAATCCTGGAAAAGGATTTTTAATTCTATAAAGCCAAAGAGAAGTGTCGCATTGGCAAAAACTTCAATTCTTATTCAAAGGATTAAAATTCAAGTTAAGCTATAACATTATAACAATTACAATAACGACAAAAACAACAAAAGAATGCCGTCAAGTAGCTATGAACGATGATTCTCAATTTTTCTTCGGGCGATTTTTTAATTAAAGGTTAAAAAGGTTAAAATTAAAGAAAATTACAAGTAGATCTAACCAACACAAAATATTCTAATAATATGGCAGCAATGTTGTAACATTCCAATTATATTACAAAATTTTTGTTAGAAAATATTTTTTACTAGGGATTACAAATATATATATTTGATAGTATTATTTTTATCGTTTTTAAAAAAAAGCAAACTTGAAAATATATTTTCAATTCTATCCACGTCGGCTCTCTCATTTTAGTTGATCTTTCACCACCGTCTTTATTCTGATCCTCATTTCATTTATCACATTCTGGTCTTCACTCCTATCTCTGTGTCCACATATTGATTCGGAACTCATTACTACCATTTTCCAACTTCCTTCCTCCCATTCCTAATCTTTACACCATTAATTCGCGCTTTAATCCTCCCTTCAAAATCTTCTCTACCGTTCCTAACAATAATATCGTTCAAATAATCTGTATTTCTAAGAATGTATTAAAGTTAATTTAATATGTACTAGGAAAATTTTTATAATAGGAGTAATATTTTATATCTTTTTATATCTTTCTCAGAATCTACTGTTGGAAGTTTCTTCACCTGGCTTTGTGATCTCGTATAATAAAAAGGTAGGTACATCCTAATCTAATAATACTGCAACACTGTCATAAAATTCCAGTTATATTGCAAGAATTATGTTAGAATGTTCTTATTCTCTCTAGGAATATAAAACTGATGTATTTGTAATTTACTCGTAATAATTTTTTATTTTATCACAAAATTAATTGAGAAATTAACTGCTGAATTCTTGTTGCATAATTAAAGCAGTAAAAATTTCTATAATTATAAGACAAATTATTTTACAAATCTAAATGTTTGATTAAAATTTTTAAGCAAGAAAAATTTCGCCAAAATACCAAGGTTGTAATTGAATTTTTAGCTTTTTAGCTTCCTCAATTACAAATTAAAAAATTGATAAAATATAAAATCAATTTAAATATATTTAATAACGAAAGTTTAAGTTGCCTGACGTGAAATATTGAAACAATAGTTTTTACTTGTGATAAGTAATAAATAAATAAATGTTGATTATTATATTAATGAAATCTTCGATCTGTGATTTTTATTACGTTGGAAAAAGTATTAAGTTGGAAAAAGATTTATTTATTATGTATTTGAGAGTACAGACATTTATAAATAATTCTAATAATGTATAAAAATGACGTTTATTATAAAAAATATATATTATGGTAAAAGATTAATCATCTCTTTTTTTAAATATATATTAGTAATAGTAATAAAATTAATATCCGTTGTAATGAATTGCATATCCAAGCGCGCGCACGGAATAAAACAAATGAAACATGTTTATATTAAATACATTTTACATTCGATCGATAATTGGTAATGAGATACTCATTCCAAATAAATTCCTTTAGGAAACTATTATTCCGTAATTGTTAAATAAATTCTTTGCGGAAAACTCTTTATTTGAGAAGCAAAACTCGCCTCGAACATTACCCCGAACTGAAGAAATTACTAAAGAAAGGCCATCTTAGACTCATTAAGGTCAGCAAAATTGTTACTCTTTTGAAACTAAAGATGTTCGTGGGTATCTCCGCTTGCAGCTTTTGAAATCCCTTGAAAGTCACAGCGCCCGAAAATTGCGGCCATCCCTGGCTCTCATAGAAAACGTTGCTTCCCCCTTCTTCGTTTCCCATCTACGTCACTTCCACTCACTTTCTCGTACAGGCGCGCGCGCACACGCCAGCACATACATGCGAGCACAAAAGTACACACATACACGCACACATATCATCCACCACTCCAGGAGCCTCACCCCTGGTAAGTTACCCCTGCCACCCCTGCAGGCGACTGCTGCGGTCCGCTGAATGGCCGAAAGTGGGGGAATCCCTTTTAGCTGCCCACGCAATCAATAGCAAAGCCTGCTGCTTCTACTGAATGGACTTGGCGCGCCCGCCATACCCCGCGTCGCCCTATCCCCCTCCTCTATATTGATTACTACGACGAGGGTGGGTCGGCGCGAGGGCATGCGGGGTGCCGCTCTATCGACCGGGCCAGCTGTATTACTGTGTTCATTCATAAATTTTCGGTTTTCACTCGTGATGTTGCCGCGGACTGGGTTCACGGTGCCGAGGAAACTCAACGTGTCGGTGAGTACAACCCTCTACAGACGTAGTCTCATAATCCGTCCGTTAATGTTAACCGAAATGCGTGTTTAAGTAATACTTTTACAAATCCTTTATAAATATCCGCCAGCATTTATCCTTATTAATTACTTTGCCCTTGTCTATAAATTCAATTAGGAAAAGGCAATTAATTCTCATGTCTCATTTTCTTCTGTTAAATCCCATCTTTGAAAGGATATAAAAGAATCCAACTTGCGTTAGTTTTGATTAATATTTATGAAAACAAATAAAGTGGTCATTGATAATGGAGCACTTCGATCGAGCTAATTGACCATTGCTCAATTGAAATTTGTAGCGTTATTCAACTGACTTCCGGCCTTCCTCCAATGTTATTTCTGGACAGAGGCAGAATCGATTGAATTTCAGTAAATTTCAACCTTTACATGAGAATCTATGATATATATACACGTATAAATCATGAGCTCGGTGCATGTGAGCTTAGAATGGATTATTATAATGAGCGCCCATGTTCCATCGTGGCATTTATAGGACAGCCAGTAGTCACGTCGTCCCTGGAAGCGTATAGTAACGGACGAGTGAATGGAATCGGTGAGCGGTTCGCACATTCTCGACTACAGGCTCGTACTCATTTCGGTCTGGTTTCAGTCGGTCTATTAACTCCCCTGATCTCCCGCAAATTCCCAGTTGGCGCGTCCTTCTCTCCCGGAAGCAGGAATCTTACTTTTAATTCGATTTACCGTTCTATCCCATTCAGAAAATGTTACTGTACGTTAACATGCTTTCCCGCAAAAGCTTTCTCTCTGATCCTTTCAAGGAATTGAGCCACAGGCACCACTTTCTCGGGAATGCTAAAAGAGACGATCTTTTATTCCAGCTCGGGGAATTACATGATGCAAAAATGACCGGCATGTAATCTTCTTGAAATTTATACTTACAAAAGATTTAGAATTTCTGAGATGGGATTATTATAAATGTATATATAAGAAGTTAAAAGAGAATAATATAAAGTAGAAATATAAAACACTTATAAATTGTGCTACGTTGACATTTCTTTCTTGAAAAATATCAAAATATCGAATGCGCTTATATTATTCGTATATGTGTTATTGGAATACATGTAAAATGTACATGATAAGAGTAATAAATGTTGCACATGAACAATATATATTGTTCATGTGCAACATTTATTACTCTTATCCTATACATTTTACTACAATAAGCATTTAATTAAATATCATCCAGTCAACTCAAAACGTTCTAGCAAGATTCTTACAATATAATTGTAATGTCACAATATTATTGAAATATTCTGTATTGGCTGACTTAGTTTTACAGATCTAGAATATAATGACCAAGGTACCTGACATTTTTATCTTTTTCATGTTTGTAAATTTATTAATCTTGTAGTAATCTATATTGCAACAATATTATTAGAATTTTCTGACATTTCTATTCTTTTTATGTTTGTAAATTTATTAATCCTGTTGTAGTCTAACTAAGCAAACCCAAAACATTCCAGCAAAGTTATTGCAATATAATTGGAATGTTACAATACTGCTGCAATATTATTAGAATTTTCTGACATTTCTATTCTTTCCATGTTCGTAAATTTATTAATCCTATCGTAATTCAAACCCTGTCAATTAAGAGCATTCGAATCCAGCAAGATTCTTGCAATATAGGTAATTGGAATGTTATAATATTGCTGCAATATTATTAGAATATTCTGATATTTTCATTCTCTCTTTTCATGTTTATAAATTTATTAATTCTGTCGTAATTTAACTAGTCAACAAAGAACATTTGAGCAAGATTCTTGCAATTGAATTTTATAATATTTTGTGTCAGCTGGAAAGCTGTGTATACAGTGATAAAATTTCTCTCTCGATACTACAAATTGCAGGCTTACGCCATGTGATTCGCGAAGGCGAATTCCTCGGGATATTACATTCGTATGAAATTGTTTTTGCCGATATGTTGATCCTCCGTTCAGAAATATTGACACAATACTGATCCACCGGGTCGGATTTTACTGTCTTACACGTGGCGCGTGGATTTAGAGGTGGCTTGTAAAACACGTTGTAACGCGAAGCGAAGAAAGAGATTTATGATATCATAGAATGTGACAAAACCGATGAGGGTGTGCCGTCGCGAGAAAAGATACCCTCGAGAAAAGAAAGGCTGAGAGGATTCTTATTTGTCGAAAGAGTAAGAGAAAGCGAAGTAAGAAAAAAGAAGTTAATAAACGCTGATATCAATGGAGTCATTCGTACAAACAGAAATTGCATTGTTAAAACTTTGTAATTTCACCGACTACATTTTTTTACTGAAATAATTATTAGCAAAGATTTTCAATAGCGTCACATTTCTTTGTAAATCGAAAAAATTTGTATAGCTTTATTTTACTATTATCACTTAATTAATTTTTATAAGACGCTATTTAACTATCCTCTTAATTTCATTCTAATTCACTTTAATTTTCATGGCGTCATACGCTTCGTAAAATACGTTTGCAGCAAGTGACGTAGTAGTTTAAAGTGATAATGATATTACAGCAAGTATTATTAGGTTTCCCAATACGGCGGTGTAATGGCCGCCGTAGCAGACTGGAGCGCACGTTCGTTCTCCACAAGCTGGAATCTAATTACGCGACGTATCGCTATCACTTAAAGGGACAATCACGAGATTCCCGGGGAAATTATACCCATATTTCTCCTTGACTCACGCGCGAGCGCGTAGTATCGTGGGCGTAGAATTAATAAATTCCATTTATTAAGACAATTCGCGGCATCCGAGGGGATTTTTAATTCACTTTGCGCCGCGATGACATGGATTTTCCACAGGCAAAGGCTACTATGGCGCGTAATTATTTCGGGAGTAATCAGCCGAGGTAGACAGCCGGGTTCTCATTATATTTTTAAATCAAATAAATTGAGCCGTGCCATCAGAAGCAATTAGATTATTTAAGATTTAAAGAATTATGAATACAATATATACATACACTTTGATTTTATTTTGATTAATAAATTGATTATCAGATTAAATTTATATAAAATATATAATATATCTGGACTTTTCTAAAATTCAATTAATTTAATCGCACCTCATACCATTGCTCAATTTATATATATTTAGTTGGTTATTTTGATATTACGTTAATTGCATGATTTCGAGGTGTTTCGAGGAATTTATGAAAATGCTGAGGCTTATCATATGTCGAAGAAGTGCAGTTTTCGCTCGAGGCTCCTCTCTGCCGAAAGTGAGGAAATAGTTGCAGCTCACTCATACAGCGTTATATGCTCATAGTTTCGCTCCGAAATAACGTACGTAACGTATCAAGTATGCTCAACATTACTAACGTACAAAGCAGTTATTGCGCATTCTTGGAAATGCATGAGGGCGGTCATTGACGTAAACTGTATCCCCGCATCTCTTACGGTCATCAGGGGAATCGTTTGCGGCACAAGTACGAGTGGGTTATCGCGCTCGTTGAATTTCCTCCTTCTCCAGTGTCCCCTTATGCAAATTATGGCAATCAAAGTGCGGTATAGTAACTCTCAGAGTAACTCTATTTTCGGCAAACTCCTCCTAGCTAATCGTTTAATGCCACACTTAAATTAATTAATAGCGAACCGTACACAGTAGATTGCGTGCAGAGGGACAATATTATATTAATTAATAAATAACGCGAAGATATAATTGCGGTAAAAATAGAGAGAAATTCAGGAAAAACTGCAGATTAAATAAATTGATGAGATTGTTAAGTAATTAAAATTGATAATTAAAATTGCAAGTGAAATGCTATTATTTATTATAATAAATTCCGCAGGCACTTTTTCTTTCTATTTGCGTAACCACTCGAAACGGGGTGGCGTTTTTAGTGCTGCTTCCTTTTTCCCTCGGCGAAACTTCACGTCGAAATAACGTGCTCCTATTTTGATAAATGTTCCGCAGAATGTGAAGCCGCGCGGCACTGCGCAGCTTCGGGATTTCTTCATTCAATAAAGCGTCGCCGCAACGTGCTTTTAATTTACGCCCAGAAACCCGACGCTTTATTATTAATACCTTCGCGTCAACCTTTCACGAGAAGCATAGGATATCGGGAGCCGATGTTCCCGGAAATTACAAAGAGATCCTTCAACGGAAATATCAAATTTCACGTTACGTAGAATCCTGCCAGCCGAAATTTCGGAATACCTCGCGATACGCGAGGCGAAATATCAGAAAATTAAACGATGAACATTGTCAGCGTGATTTATGCATGCGGTTCTTATTAGCTTATAAATCGGATTTACTTTCGCCATTAAACGCAATATATTCTCGGTTCGCACTTCCCTTCGTCGTTTTCCCGCCAAGCGGAAGTAATACTCATCATTAATTGCATACATGCGAAATCTCATGCCTGCCCATTGACACAATTTACAAATTTTCGCCTGCGTTATTTAACAGCCGCGAACAAATATTTATCCCGTCCGCCACATCTCGTCGCGCTCGATGCAGCCGATTTGCCTCAGGATGTAGGACACACGCATACCGACGCATGCACGTTAAGTATGAACGATGACCAATGTATATAACCAGGGCGACGCCTCGATTTCGCGTCGCGTACCATTGAATTGAAAATTGCGAATTTACGTGGCGCGTCGTCCCGTCGTCGCGATTTATTCACCTAATGCGATGCAAATAAAAATTTATTACATTAGGCTGCACGAGAATTATCAAATTAATTATTCATTAGAACCCTCATCGCCACTCGCTCGGCCTCGTAATCGCCTTAGCGTGAAAGAAAATGGAAAGAATTGGATTAGAGAACTTGGAGGACTGGGTTTATAATTCGCGACACGTTTCCACGAAATCTAAATAAGTAACTAGAGATTAAAATAACAAATTTGAAAACGTGAATGCGAAAGCTTTCCCGATTCGTTGCTGTATAAAACGCGGCAACGAAACGAGATATTGTAAAATACGAATCTTGAATTTTTTTATTAAGAAAACAAACGGAATGTGCACTTGAAATAAAAACAGAAGAAAGGAATATCTTTTTCTAAATTAGTCTAATTAATCAGAGAGTCTTTTAAAAATTAAAACTCGATTGGGGGAAGATTAAATTGCACGCGATTTTGAAAATGTTAAATTTAGACTGTCTACGAATTATAAACTTAAAAATTTTATAAATTTCCACACGATTAGATACGCCTACACGCAAATTCCGTGCATCTTTCTCGCGTACCTGAGGACAGAATTAATATTTGGCGGAAGCTGAAGCACGAGATGATAGTGCGCACGAGAACTTTGCGACAACTATGCTCCATGTTTGTCGAAAGTGCAACCTAACCACAAGGACCTGAATGAAGGACCGTTCTCCCCGATATTCTCGTCGTTCTACGCTCCTCTCTCTCTCTCTCTCTCTCTCTCTCTCTATCTATCTCCATCTCTCCGACTGTATTTTCAGTACATATAGTGTCCTAAAATTGACTGCGAAAGCGTATATTTTTTCAATAATACATACAAAACTCACCCTTATTATACTCTGCACACTGGCTGAAAATCGTTTGACATTAAATAATTCTGCCTACGAGCAAAAAGAGACAAAATAGCAAACATACGTATCTAAAAATAAAAAGTTTAAAATTATTAATAATATGAGAAAAGATGAAATAAAAGAATACCTCCAGAATTATAATAGAGCAAAAAATAAAAAAAATAAAGTAAAAATTTAATATTACTTTACAAACATTTTATATTAAAAAAGAGGTAAATTTTGATATTAATAGAAAGTAATATATTCTTTAAAAAAGTCATATATTGACATTAACTTACGTACAATAGAATTTTGTACAGTGCAATTAACGGAGAAATTATTTTCCGAATTTTTTCCAACCGCACGTAGTTAATGTTAAAAAATTTGCATGCGAAAATTTATTTATGCTCTTTTATTCGCGAAGAATACTTTATTGATTATAAAGTTTTCGCTTGTACTACGATCTATCCCGACTGTAATTTAACTTGATACCGAGATTTTGCATATTGATGCGTCGCAGTTATGCAACTTTCTCAAACTCAAATCTGCATCTGCATTTCTCGTCTCCGAAGCAATTATTGAGGATCGAAGGAGGTCTCTCGGGCGGATCCCTCACGACCAGAGTCAGACATCCCATTTTTTAACGGACTAACTGAATAATTAATCTTGGAATTTTGCACATATAAGCTAATTTTAATACTAAAATACAGATTCATCATAAAAAGTCTTCATAACAGAAAATTTAGTAAAAAAAAATCTTCTAAAATATCAACGTCATCTTTTTATTAACAGATAGAAGAGATCTCTTTTGCTCGCAAACGCAATTAACCAGTAATTCCTTCAACGTAATTTACGTGACTTATCGCTCGGAGCGATACTTGTGACACTGCGTTTCTCTTAAAAGGATTGTTGACAAGAGGCAAAGAATCAGCCACAGCCAAATAATTGATCTTAATTTCCCGTTAACTGCCGCCTACATTTAATTCGATCATCCGGGGATCTGTAACTTGCCCGATTCATCCGATTCATCGGACTATTTCGAGAAGACTTTCAGGGTGGCACAATGTGCGTCACCGCGACGTGACATCCATTGTTGACACGACACACATACATTGTCCGGCCATAATGGCGTCAGGTGCGAGGCACAAAGCCCCATTTTACGAGAGAGCGAGAGATTCGTATTTCGATGCGAGCGTCCGCGAGAGAAATTGTCGATGCGCGAGAAACTTTTCTGATTCATTTGCCGCCCGGTCGTAATTACTCGTGCGAACAACGTTGCGGCGATGCCCTTTCCTTCCGCGATAAGGGACGACTGAGGCTATCCGGCTTAATGGGCGAAATGAATTAACGCCTGTTTTTCCCGCTAGATAAAAACTATGTTTTACCAGATAAGATATGACGATGACGATTTTTACGCATATCGCGATAGCATCTATTGAACGGTGTTCGCGACGAGACATTAGACAAAGTAGATTTTATCTTATCCTAAATTGCATTACTCCTTACTGCGGTAATCTCGTAAAAGTGTTTTTTTAATGATAAAAGTGTTATCTTAACTTTCTTTTTGTATTTTTATAATAAGAGGGCATTGTTAACTTTACACAACTGCATGCTTATTTGCAATTATATGAAATCTGAGAAGACATAAACGTAATGGGAGAAGATGTGGAACTACGTAAAACCGCGCGCTTATTTGCAATTATATGAAATCTGAAGAGATGCAAACGGTAATATTATACTTTGCAGTTATAACGCGATGCAAATTACATTTATTTTAAAACGGCATAATACCGTGACTCATTTTGAATAATTTGGCTTTATCGTCGCATAAAGTAGCTTCAGCATTCCAATTGCTGTTTCATATTAATTTCATTACGAATTAATGTTGTAATCTAATGTTAGATCTCTATTATCACGATAGATGATATTTCGAATATTTTCTACAACTGTTGCCCGCATGACGAACGTAGCCTTTGTCCGCATGTGAAATAATTGCTGATGCAATCTCCCGATTCACATCGCTCTAATTTTCCTACTGACAGCGTACACTTTCAATTCAATATTAATAGATCCGGCATTGCCGCATATATCCCGTTTCACTCCTCGTAATAACTAACGTCGCAACAATTCGTTTGCGTTGTGCTATATTAAATCGCGTAGGCGTTATTTTCCCCAAAGATCATAATCACGCTTCTGAAATGTGAAACTGGTTAGTGGCAGAAAGAGAATTTTGGGAAAATTCGATAAGCTTTTTTCGCGATTCACCTCTTTGTTACTTTATACAATTTAAATTGTTTATATTTATTATTACTAATTGTATACTTAATATACAGGGTGCTTCCGCAACATATAGCAATACATTGGATTGCTTGTCAATAGTGTCTACGCTCGCAGAATAAAGTCAAAGTGCAAGTTTGGCGATCTATTATCTTTTACAACTGTGCATAACATCAGAGTGCTAAAAGCTGATTTCCCTTCTTCACTTCTCGTCAATCTGCAAGCACATGCCCCTGCCGATAGCCAGATAGGCCATCCAACGTACTGATGTGTATGTTGTGACAACACCTTATACATATCTCTTTCTATTATCTTATACTTGCAATGAGATGTGTTGGCCTTTGTAATGTCAAATAAATAAAATGTCACGTTTAAAGTGAATAATAATATTCGACAACTCACGTAGTTGATTAATTGAGGGATGATATCTTTGCCCACAACCGCACGTGCACTGTCGCGAGATTGAATCCCGGGCTTTTTTCGGAGGCAGGACACACAACCTAGTTGCAGTCGATACTAGCTTAAGGAAGCCAAGTTTTAGCTCGCCTGCGCAACAAGTATCTGGGAGTCAAAATCGTTATAGCTCGCTCGCACTGCAGCTTCTCGCCCCCGATTATCTTCGTGGCGTTTTACCATTTAATCCCCGAGCCACAACCGTGAATGAATTTCTCGGCTTTCGCGAGGAGTAAACCCTGATACAGCGATGACGCAATAAATAACAAGTCCTCGACGACCCTGATATTCCACGTACTCGATTTACTGCGCAATTAACCGAATATTTTGCATTTATTCTCGAAATATTTTGCACGTATATACTTCTCTGCGCGATCTCGTTCCAGAGATAAATAAATCTGACACCCGCTCGGCCTTGCGCGATCGCGAGATTAAAGCGGCCGTCGATTCGATCGCGCCGCTTTTATTACTTTCCGCCCGTCCTTTCAGTCACGCCAAGATTAGGGCGGAAATCCTTTTTCGCCGCGACGAGTAAAATGGGAAAAGTTCTCCGAGCACTTTGCCGCCGCAAGCTTCCGCCGCTGTCTGTCCGCCTCATTGGCGTTTTTTGCGCCAAAGTTTGCAAGCTCGGAACTCGCTCCCCCTCAGCACTTGGCCGACGGGAAGTTCATTAATGTAATTAAGGAGTCGCGAGGATGAAACGAACATAAGTGCAAGTCTGATGTAACTCCGTGTTTCAATGGAGCTCAAATTATCTCGCAAATTGTGCAGAGTGGATTTCTCGATAAGTGAATATATCTCTCGCATTCTATGTGCTTCAACTTTTGCCGCCTTTGCGTAACCCCCGTTCTAAGCATATCAAATAAATAAGTAAAACTATCTACGTAATTGAAATAAATTTTATATAACTTTGTCAACACCAAATAGCACGAATTTTTAACTTAAAAGGATTTATTTATTAAAATTTTTCGCGAATTTGTGTAATCTTCAAAAGAAGGAATAGAATTTCAGTATGTAGTTGAAAGATTCTATAAAAATATACAATTTGATTTCTTGTGGAATTTCTTTGTATCCGAAAAAGGGCTTAGAATTGAAATGAAAGCTTTACACTCCCAAGAATTGGAATAAAGAGAAACTTTATTGCGCGCGTGTCGCGCATATTTAAGCAGTAAGCTGTAAAATAAAGCCGAAAAGTAAATTTAACCTACGTTGCAGGCATCGATCAGCAGTCAGTTGTGGACAAATAGAACGTCCGAGAAACTCGAACGGCTCGAAACGGAAAAGCATAACGAGGCGGATAATCCTGCGGACGTCACGCGACGTTTTCGACGTTTGGCGCAATTTACTTAGGTCAACAAAGAGAGCTATTACCTTCCGCGCGGCGGAAGGGCTCTGTGAGCCTATCGGCCTCCGCGGCAGTTCCTTTCGCAATTTCTCTCTCGGCCGGCCGGGATACGTGGGCGAAAAAATATTAAGTTCGCTCTACGTAGTAGCCGCGTGAAGGCTAGCCTTTGACATTTCATATGATGCAGTGCTTACCCAGACCCCCAGGAACTGGCGTAATGGGCGTCGCGTTTATTTCCGGACCATTCACGTCGTGCACAACGTTATTTCGTTCGCGGGTCTTGTCCGCTGATTTTCCCGGAAAGTCGTCTCTCGCGAACCTTGTGAGAAGGCTTTTAAAAAAAGTGAAGGAAAACCATCGAGTGAAACGAGGATTTTGTCAGGACGACGGTACATACACACGGCGTTATTAATACCTAGTCACATGAAGTTGGCCGCGTTATATCTGTCTCCTTTTACAGCCTTTTCCATTGAAAAGAAAAAGACAAACTCTGAATGCGGTCAATTTCATGCGGCTAAACATTAATGACGCCGTATGTACAGGGTGTTACCGCAACATACATTACGCCGAGTTGCCTATCTATTTATCGGCAGGGGAATGTTTTTCCGGATAAAGTCGGACTTGATGCTATATCTCTCTTTTCAGCAGTGTATATATACATTTTTTTTTATTTTTATTATTAAATTTGGACACTATACTGGACTGATAGAAGCTAATTTTCTATTCTTAATTCTTTATTAAACTTGCACCTGCCGATAGACAAACAGGCAACTCGGCATAATGATGTGTATATTGCGGTAACACCCTGTACATACAAAAGAGGGTGTTCTAGTATCTTTCACCTTTGTCTCAATATCAAAGAAACGTCCCTTTGTGACCCACTTGCGTCCACTTGAGAGATTAGCCAGATTGCATTCTCCCTTCACCCTCTCGCTCCAAGAAGTTCACAACAGGAAGACATATCTGTCGGTCCGGCTCGGAGGATTCGAGCGATTCGACGCACGCTGGGCTCCTAATTGCCTTATTACCCAGAGCCACACGTGGCGGCCGTAATTTCGCGTTACCTCCCGGAAATAACGAGCGGGTTTAATGATCAGCCATCAGTCGTACTCGTCGCCGCGAGATTCGGGGGCTCCCCGAGCGGCGAGTACGTCACTGCCGAGAGGGGGTGCAGTTTCCCGGACGTACGTTCGTCCTACGGATGGTTTTCAGGGGAAAATTCAGCAGCGGAGAGAGGCTCGAGGGAGAGAAGGGGGAGGGGGAGGGGTGACAGACCGAGAGAAACCCTGCGCGCGAAGGTGGAGTCCCAGAATTCGCCGAAAAAGAAAAGGAAGAGTCGCGACAGAGCGAGATGGTGACGGGGGTGACGTAGGGAAAGACGTGTAAGAGGAGAAGAGGAGGAGAGGAAGGAGGGGAGGGGCCGAACGAGAGCATGAACGGGGCGTGAGAGAGAGAGAGAGAGAGAGAGAGGGGAAGAGAGAAAGAGAGAGAGAGAAGTCAAGAGCATCCCCGTTTAGCGAAAGGAACAGAGACCCCGGCGCGGCGCGGCGGCGGGATCGACGCCGGGGGAGGGTGGCGGAGGTGAGAGAAGGCGCGCCGCGGGGGTAGGTTTCGTACGGCCAAGGCAGTGGAGCTGCGGACAGTCGCCTCGACGCTACCATCTCTCTCAGTTGCTCCACGGTTTCCGGACTCGGCGGACAGGCACAGGGCAGGTTAGTGAATCCAATTCTCGTTCATTCACCAGGCGCGCGAGCGGCCTTCGTCCCTCCGTCGTCGCGCCCGTCGTCCCTTCCGATCGCCGTTTCCGCGCGTCCACCCTCTCCTCCCTTTCTCTCGTTCGCCAAATTCGCACATTATTACATCCGCGTGTTTCACACGTCGACCGTTTTACCGGCGAGCGCGAACCAGCCTCTTTCTTCTCCCCCTCTCCCCCCCTCCCCCGGGTCTTCGGGAAAGGATTTAGGATCTAGAGACGCGAGGACGAGGCAGAACTGACGTTGCGCTTCGCGCCGCGATTAAACGGGAATTAAGCAGCCGCGCTCTCGCGCGGTGACGCACAACCTGTTATGCACGACTGTCGTAGAGGAGGCCGCGACGCTGACGTACGAGGCAGGGCGCACGGGATCCCGCGAGCCGACGAGGAGGAATGCAATTGTGTCTAATGAGACTGTCGGGAATTAGAGCGGGAGAATTAGAATGGAGGCGCAGTCTCCGCGAGACGCCGCGCGAGAACGAGTGACGAGTGAAGTAGGTGATACTTTGGGGAAACTAAATGGAATTGCTAGACAGGGCACCGATCCACTGGCTTCGAATCTCCGCGCATTCGTCCGCCCGTGGGAGATTAATTGACGACGAGCTCTAGTTTGCAGCAGCCGCACTCGCAAAAAGGTATTTGCCATTCAAATCGCTAATTTGTTGGCCTTGGAGCTCTCTCGAGGAAGTCCCAAGTACACATGCCGAAGTTGGGCAACAAGGCAAATTATTTCCCGGCGACAATTCAAAGGTGGCCTATTTCTCCAGGCTGCAGAACGTCTGCGAGCCTAAAGTCAAGCAGTACTTCGTAAGCCACGAGCCGCCGACTCACCGTATTTGTTCCCCTACCGAGTGTTAGAGGCAATCTATCTTGTTCTCCTTATTGTTACAATGACACTCACCGTTTGGTGTAAATGTCACACGCATTAACCTTCGCTGGCCGACCAGCGTTCGCTCGATTCGTGAATGGATTGCTCTTTAATTAAATTTATTAAAAATTCGCTCACAACTCTTGTAGTCCTAAGAGTCGAAAAATTTCCATATTTATCTGTAATATTCAATACCACGCAATCTCTCTCATCGTCAATCGTTGAACGGAAGAAAATGGTGGATTTAAAGATTTATTGGTTTCCATATGCGTAGTAATAAACTAATAATTTAGTTTTGCGGGACTTGTTTTTTTTTTATTTTATTCGTATTTCATTATGCAATACTTCAGGTTTAAATGCCGATCAAACTCTCGAAATAAAATAAACACATTTGCGAGAAGATTTAGACCGGGAAAAAGAATCGAGGAAATTTCAGCTTATTGTCGAATCTCTCGCGTTTAAGGGGATTTGGAATTTTCAAATTATTGCCGGGAGCGTCTAGAGATGAAGCCGGGATAAATTCGCTTCGACGTGTTGTATGAAGCTACATTTACCGTCAATAGACTTTTCTCTATTCCCCTCTGCGTTTCTCTATTTAGATATTCTACTATCTTTTATTTGTGACAGACGGTTGATTAAAAAGGTAGTTAAATGAAGAGTCGCCAGCGTTACGGATTTTCATTTAAATTTGCGATATTTTCCGGATTAAAGCGAGCAAAGGAATAAATGCGTACTTGACAGCAACACCTGCGTACTCAACTTTGACACTTTGCGTCACATAAAGATTTACGATCATTTCTTGTGTGCGATCGATTGTTCCATACGGTAAAGTTATCCCTTTTAATCTCTTAAAGAATTACACGGCGCAATAGACTGTCTTTAGCTTTTTTAACAAAAAATAAATAAATGAGTGTCCATTAGAGTCAGTATTTATATCTTAAATTACGTTTGTTTGATTATGATATTCTTATTGGAATATTATTACCTGTATACAATTCTATCTTTAATTTATATATATTATTTCACAAACCAAAAGGGTTGGAGAATTTCTTAAAAATTTATACTTTTAATTAAGAGCTTTATTATCCTTTTATTCATAAAAAGGATAAGAAAGAAAAATTTTTTAAGAGTATATGAAGTCTCATATATTAATGTCCAAATAATTTTAATTGTTTAATGTTGCAATATAACTGCGTTTTTGTGTTTTATAGTATTTAACAATTTAAAAATTATTGGCTTTCCCCTTCTCTTTCGCGTCAATGACGATAAACTTGGGAGGATAAAATCTTACTCGATTAGACGAGAATTCAAAAATCGAAATCCTTAAAGCGGATCTGCGTCACACAAAACAGCGGGGCTTCAAGAGCTTGACACCTGATTTTATCTTAGCGCGGCCCTTTTACCGTATCGGCATACCATCGGCACGCAATAAAAGGACTCTTACGAGCCAACGTGACGGCCCTGAATGATAAATGTGTTAAACAGCTCGTCAATATAAAAGAGATAACGATAAATGCCACGAATATACGATTCGATCGTAAATCTCCACGCGCCCCCGCGCGCCAGCACAATCGTGCCATTCGATTTCGCCCCTCGCGCTTTTTCATCTCTGCGCATCGGATTTTTCAAAATAAACGAAATCGTCGCGATAGTGACGCACTAAACTAGTACAAGTGAAAAAATATTAAATATACCAATATACAAATATGTGTGTGTTTTATCGATGCGCAATAAATTCGCAAGAGTCAGATAAATAAAAATAAAAAAATGTAGTAAAAGTTGTTTATTTTATTAAACTATAAAAATTATATTTAAATAGGTTTTAAATAAAGTCACCTCTTTAGTCTCGATAATTAGATACCGCAGACGATTTAATCGTGTGATATATAGAAACATATTTATTGTAGATTAAATATAAATGTTTTCTAATTAAAAATTCTCGTAAAAGTAACTTTTCTAAATTGCCTTTGACTTCGAGTTCACTGTAATCGATTAATTGCTCCGTCATTTATCGCATTTGCAATGAAAAAAATTTATCGTTTCTCTTTTTTTTTTAGTATTATTGCATGTCGGTGGACTTTTAAATCAACATGTCGTCGACACGTGGAAGTTTCAATTAGTTGGAACATTTTTTCTCTCTCATGGAATGATGTTCTCAATTAACTTATTTATTTGCAGTTTTTATGTATTTGTAGTTCTCTGTATTTAATTATAAATCGTATAATCTCAATGTACGTACAAGTTATCGTTGTTACATAATAAACATTTACTTTATTAATTTATTGAACAAATACGACAAATTAATAATTCAATTGTTTGCAATTTTTACATATTGGTATTAACAAATTGTTGGCGGATGTTATTAGTTGTAGATTAAGCAATCTATTTTTTTTTTGCTCGGATACTTTTCACCGCATCGCGATCGATGATTCTTGAATAATATCGATTCATCTACGTATGAGAAATAAGGTCAGTTTGGTTGGCTTGAATACAAATTATTCTACGGTTCCTATTATTGACGAGACAATGAAAATCAGACGAATGTCTCAATTATTTAAGCGCCGAGAGGCCTCTGTTGCGCAAATCATTGCAACGAGTTCATCCTCTATCTCTGGAAAACGCGTCATGTTCGATCGTGATTCTATAGGAATTACGTTTCCGGTGCGATTCATAAATCATTCGTGCACCGACGCGGAAATAGCGAAAAGCGCTAAGCCGATTTGCTAGGCGAAGGGAGGACGAAAAATGACACGATCTTCCTCGAAAGCCCTTCTCATGCCAGCGCGTCGAAATGGAAAGGTTGCAACAAGTGAGATTCGAATCCGACAGGTACAGCCAACCCGGATTATTTGTTGCTTGCAAATGTGCAACGTTGCACCATGCAGATTGCAGAATATTTGTCAGTCTTTCATTACAACAGCTTGATTCCGATTTTGCATGTATGCAAAATGCAATTTTCCTCATTCCTCGTGCTTTTCATTTTACAATATTTAATTTATAATTATTTAATTTATAATTATTTTACAATAAAATATGAAGGCTCCAATTATAAAGTTTCAAGGTTTCAAAGTTTGTATGCAAAGAATTCGTATTGACAAATGTATTTTAAGTAACGTATACAAATAAGAGAATAAAAGTACTTCATCGGGCTATCTTTGATTACACAACAACACATACGATTATAAAAAAGATGCAATTTAAAGAGATTTTAAAATTGCCAATTGTAATTTCAGATATCAAAGTAATGTTTGCAATAAATCATTGAGAAGTAAAACATATCATGAATGAGAAAATTGAATTAACAATGAGATAAAATAAAAGTTTATTCCTTCATTTGTATTGTCGTTATATCTACAATACAATTTGATATTTATTTTCGATAGCTTCCTTCCCCATACGCACAGTAAAGCACTAAAGACGCGTAATGGAATAATAAAAGAATTTATTGGCTATAAAGTCGAAAAAGATCGCGCAGCAGCGGGATCCAGAATATTGATTGGGAAAGGAGCTTAATATATCGCCGCGATAATTTCTGATAAATTTCTAGCGAATTACGATCGCGCTGAAATTACCTCCCGCTATCTTGATATTTGCGCGATTAATCAAAATGTAATCATATAGGCCCCCTTGAGGGTGGAGAGTTACGCAAAATGCGTCACTCGCGCTCGCGCACGCCGCCGCGCTGACATTTTGCAAATGTCGGTTCGCATTAGACTAACGCGAGGGTGTTATCTCGTTTCGCCGCGTGTTTATTCATTACGGCACCGTATGAACGCAGTTTAGCAAAGTTAAGCCTTGATTAATGGTCGACAGGGAGGCGCGTAATTAGGATGCAAAATCCATCGATGTTTCGCGCGCGGTGGAGCCTAATCGAGTCCGACGTTGGAATTTCGCGCGGGACAATAAAGAAATCAGCACCGCGTATATTTTTTTTCCTTTTTTTTGCGGTGATTTTTGGGATGTAGGGCGCGCGAGCAAACAGCGCGAAATGGCCCACCGGAATTTCGTCGTTCGCGCGCGCGTGGGATGACCACATGTTAAAAATCGCGGCCGACATTTTTCAAACCGATCGACACGGCTTCCAATTTTGGAACTGACCTACTTTTACGCGCGCACGCGCGACCCGAATGGGGTAATAAGGGAGTTTCATGACCATTCATATATACGGGACATAGTAACTCCCCGCGGTGTTAATCATTAAGTATTCTATTCTCGTTCAAGGTTACGCCTGGCATTATCCGAGTGGGAAAACGAATCTTGAACCCTAACGAATCTAGGACGGCTACAATCGCCGCACGGAATATTTGCAATCACGTCTCTCGGTGCTCTCAATGTTTGTTTTCACTTTCATCTTGTTCAACAAGGCGTAGCAGAGTATAAATGTAATATCTACACGTAATAATCATTTGATCGTATTTTTCATGTGATATAAAGCTTAAAATTGCAATTTCTCTCTCTCTTATTAATTGACATGACAATTCAATTAATTCCTTTAATAGTAATGACAATCTTTCAGAAGATCTGTTTGAAAAATTCTGCGATATTATTATCCCCACGGGAAAATTAATGAATTTCCATATATATTCCCGGTCAAAAATTTGGACAGTAGTAAAAGCACGAGAAAATTTCAGCGAGACTTTTATTTTTCTTATTACTCGTCGGCAAGAATATGGCACTTGGTTTTTCAATACTAATTTCCTTACGTTTACCCATTTTGTCTGTTCAGAACACGATTACTTATTAAAGCTTTGAAAACAGAGTTGCGAGTAACATCGTACACAATATGTATTTATTATTGAATCAATGTATACTATTTATTGAAACTCACAGAACTTAACAATATAGTATACTAACAATATATTACAAAATAAGATAACATAAGAAGATAACAGAAAATCAATGTAACCTGAACTTTGAATAACTTGAAGTTTGCGACTCAATATCTTATCAAGGAAAGTAACCAACCTTCACAAATTGTTGTGTACTTTTTTGTTATAGGCCACGAAACTTTCGATAGATATTATTGTATACAATGAGTTTATTGATTCATTACTAACAATAAATCCCTTTCTGTGAGCCGTTAGGTTCCTACTAAAGACAATAAAAATAAAATATATATAAATATACCGAACTTTTGGCCGGGAGTATAAATCATTATTTTTAATTAATATTATCTACCAATAATTATAATCAGTCGAATCGACTCAATTGCGAAATATTCAACTCTATGTAAAAAATTAATTTATACTGTCGCTTTCAAATTAGGAGGTCACTACGCGATTAAATTAATGATTAAATTAATAAATGCAAGAGTTTTTGGAAAGTACGTGCCAGTTCTTCACTCGCAACGTTATTTCCAACCATTGCGGTATTTCGTTTCACGCGCGCTTATGAATCGCTTCGAATAATTCATTTATACCGCTCCTCCGCGCTTGATTAAGAGATACGAGATGCATTTCCCCGTTCTCGCACGGCAGCATTGACGTGACAGTGTATCTGAGATATTTGTTGTAGTTTCTTATTGTTTGCACGCCTGTGCCGTGCATATTCTAACGCCTCTTGATTAAATATGTATGCACGTCGCAAATAAATAGCGAGCGCGCTGCGCATCGTACCCCTGCTCGCGTTCGCAGAAATTCCAATGTAAATGATGCAGTTTAACATTTCCGCGAAGCACATATTGGATTATGCGATTTAATTATTTACTAGAATTTTAACGCGCGAGCTGTCGTGGTAAATTACAGTGTAGTCGATCAGATAATACTGGTTCGCGCCGCCCGTTTTATATTATTCTTTCTCCTCAATCGAGATAAAAGAGGAAAAAAAAGAAAAAATCCGTGATAAAAGAGACTTTTGTTCTACAAATTAAAAATAATTGAAGATAATTATGGTAACGTAAATGTTTATTAAAAACACATTGTGCGTTATATTTAAAGGAAAATGGTAACGCTGGCGCAAATAGGGAAGCAGGGCTTTATTAAGAGAAATTCAAAGAGAGCGAGAAACTTTATCTTTTTGCCTGTCCGTCGTTGCAGAGTAGACGTTTCATTTTCCCCGAGCGGCTTCTGTTAACTCCGATAAAGTTCGAGCAGCCATTTCGGGCGGTAATTGCCACGGTTTGTTGACCAAAGACGATCCCCGGATAAATCGTCTGAATGAAGGATCGATCTCGCGGAATAAGTAAAGGTGCCGCAATATCCTTCGCCCTCGCTTATCCCTCGTCAAGACGTCAAACGATTCCCATTTACACGGAATAAGAGTCGACGGGCGAGAAATTCGAAATTCACGAGGAGCTCCGAGAGAAATGGTGGAAATTATTTATTTTAGGTATATTCTCCAGCGATTTCGATGACTTTGAAATGTGTCGTTAAGCTCATCATTCTAGACAACTTTTCCCTATACTGCCGCTTTAGTTATCGAGATATTTGCAAAATCATTTTATGAAACAAGTTCCACTCTACTTCTATCTCCGGGCGAGAGAAGCCCTCTTCTCCCAGGGTTTAGATAACCTTAACCAATTTTTCCAGTTTTTATTAATAATAATAAAGAATAATGTTGATTAAAGTGCTGTTATATCTTTTTTATACTAAATCTAAACCAAATCTAGTCCAAGACTAATTCAAATTTGAAATCAAAGCCAGAATTTAAAAAATATTTTTGTGTTACTTTATAAAATAATTTTGCAAATATCTCGATAACTAAAACCAAGTGGCAAAAACATGCATGAGGAAAAGTTATTTGGAATGATGAGCTTGATAACGTATTTCAAGGTCATCGAAATCGGTGAGGAATACTTAAAGTAAATAATTACCGAAGTAGTCTCTCTCTCTCTCTCTCTCTCCATGATTTTCTCCATCGATCGACTTTAATTGCCCACGTTGCGGAGGACATCAAAGGCAGTGGCCGCCGAGTATCTAATTGCACGGATAATATTATTAGGGCGTTATCAGAATTCTAAATTTGGCCGGCGAATTCAATTAATCAAACGAGGCGCGAGGGAAAGAGTCGCAAAGTTATGCCGAGTCGAGCAAACTTACGGCAATTAGCGTTTCCTTCTCGCGACCTAATTTGACGCTGGCAGATATCGCGTATCCAGCTGTCGTCGATGAGTAAAACCTGCGAGTACCGCGCGCTGATGAATTTACAACAGTTACACATCATTTACACGCCGGATTGAGCGAGGCGATGTAAAATGCATTAAAGCGGCCTGTACGGCTGTTTATCGCAAAAAATCCGGAGCTTTTCCAGTGGATTATGTTTTTTTTTTATTATACATTCACGACAACGTCACCTTTCATGACCAGCGCGTTTCCGCTCTGTAAATACAATTTGCACGCAAGCCGGAATAAAAGCTTGTTTTTGTTCAACTAAATTCTTTCAAAAAGTGGATATTTTTTTTCCATTAAGCATTTGTTAGATTGGTGTAAAAATAATTGCGATTATCAATTTAAATTTGGAGTCGGTTTTTCTTGTTACCTTTATTTTTTGTTATGTGTTTACATCATTGTAAACAGTAAAATTGATACTACTGATTTCTGCTTATGTTTACTATCTACTGCTTTTAGTATTTATTATTGCTAAACACTATAACCGTTTGAATAATCATGGAAAGACGCAAATTTGTGTGATTTTATTATATGAGTTTAAATTGAGATGTAAAGCAACAGAAACTGCTCGAAATATCAAGCTTGTTTTTAGCTAAGAGTCAATTAGCGAACGTACAGCCACATGAAGTTTGCCCCGCTCGGAGTTTACTTTTCTCTTTCTACTGCCTTCCACATTGAAAAGAAAAAGATAAACTCTGAACGCGGCCAACTTCATGTGGCTAGGCATTAATGACGTAGTACAACATTGGTTCCAAAAATTTCGTGACCGAAACGAAAGCTTTAAAGATGAAAAAATCGTGGATGGACTTCAGCTATCGACAATAATGATTTAAGGTCTATTATTGAAGTGGACCCATGTAAAACAACTCGAAAAGTGACAGAAGAACTAATTAGTATATTACTACTACTAATAATAATTTTTATCTGATATATGCATCTTTAAATTCGATGAAAAAAAACCGCAATTTTTTTCCGTCAACTTAATATAATATGTATTAAGAACGCGTATTGTTAATTTATTTAATAATAATTTCGACATATATATTCCTTTCTCCACGTGATGCCACGTTCAATCATTATGTTGCTTCAATAGAAAACGTGATATTTGAGAAAGCTGACGCGAAGCGGACGAGCAGAGTCTCTATAGAGATCATTTATTTGCATAATAGAAAGAAATGTCAAATGATGTATTGAGCAGGGAATCGTACCACGAATCTCTAGTTCGTGTAGCTGGAATATCGATTTTATTTCAATTGCTTACGCGGGCGGGATTTTTCATTCCTATGAAACAGGCAAGATTGAAAAGTACGGAAATGCTTCCGTTCTATTGCTCGAAGAATCAGGATTATATCCGCGAGCGTTCGCATTTCCAGGGTGATCCGGGTAATCAAACTCTCTCTCAAGTTTGCCGCAATTTTATGTTGCTCGCCAACTGGTTTTCCTCGTGCATCTCCAACAATTTTTTTACGGCTCTTTGCTTTAACTTTAATTCTATATAATTTATTTACGCCTTCTGTGACTTTAATTTTTAATCTATTTAATTTTTATTATGCCGTTGAACTTGGCGGTAACTTTTTGTGAATGTACACTACGTGGCAATAATTGATACCTTTTTCGGTGTAGATGAGCACATTTCTAGATCTTCTTGGGGGGCCCAAATTCAACGACCAACAGAAAGCTTAGTTACAATGTCCTCATGTATACTAGCTACACTGAAAAAGATATCAATTAGTGCTACGCAGTGTACATAATTCGTGGACTTTTAATTGCTTTGTGCGTTTATTATTATTATTATTTATTATGACTAAAGAAAATTTCGTGCAAGTCAAAACGTTCTATATTTGCTCCATCTCTTTTTGTTAGGAAATAAAAATTGTACTCAACATTTCTGTCGCGTAATTCGCTCATTTTGGCCTGCAATTTTCTTTTCCGATCTTCAATATTGTGCGCAGCCGGCTATGGGATTGTCGGGCGGATCGACATGTGTAACGATGCAGATGCAGAAGGTTTGAATATGCATAGACCGTTTCCCGATATACATGCATACCTTCCTTTGGAATATATTTACTGGCGAAAACACATGTTGCTCTCGGCTCTCGGCGGCGGCCACGGCAAGCTTAATAATAAATCACGGTGTCGAACGCATCGCTGCCGCCACGAGAACCCGATCGGCCGTATTTGAATAAGGTAATCTTTCGCGGAATTGTTACATCAACAACGGAAAGATTTAAGGGCACGTAACTTCATTGTTCAACGTGCACAGAGAGCTCTATTGTTAAAATATTAAAAGATCAAATTTAAATCAATTCCTTGAATGGATAAAATTCAATAAATAATATTTTGTTACTTTTTTAACTATCCTGCCTGTTAAAATTCTTTTAACAGAAAACATGTAGTTAAAAAAGTAACAAAATATTTTTTAATTTTACTAAACTCGGGGAATTGTTTTAAATTTGATTTTTTAATATTTAGCAGCGTAATTAATTAGAAGCCCCGGTTCACGCAATGCGAGATAACGTACATTATTACATGCAAGCTGATATTTGCAAAATAAGCGAAATATCCAGATAAATTAATTACAAATTACATTAATCTTGTATTTGTGAATTGCGATAAAAGTGCAGTCATGTTTAAAACACGCGGAATATATTCGGTGGTCATGAAAGCACGTGTCACTCTGTTAAAGAGCCGCTGAAATCCTGATAAAACCCGATAATGAACACGCAGCGGTGTATACACCGCGCCTCGCTGTATGAGAAATCATCAATAATGGATAGGTGAATTTTACGTGTTATGAATGTAAATGCGAGACAATGCGAGATCTTTCTCTCTCTCTCTCTCTCTCTCTTTGCAAAAGTGCAATAACATTCATTGACCCGCTGCTGTAATCCGATTACATTTCAATGCACGTGCATAATAATTGCCCGGTGCACGGACGCGAAAGAAATGTGCACTCTGGGGTGAAGGGAAAGAGCGGAAAGAAGAAAATAAAATCTCGTTAATCCCCGGCGTCCTGTAAAATGATTACTATTTGAGAGAGATGCGCGCGCGAATGAAGAGCGCCATTATAATGCTGCGAATTATTGGAATAACGACTAAATTTTAGAGCGAAATATGAAAACACAATTGACTTTTGCAATCTGACTCGAATTTCAAATGACTACCTCCAATGTTCATTCAACATTAATAAATCTGAATATACATTTATATATGTATGTGTATGCTGGAATATATTATAATTCGCCCAACCTACGCTGCGGCATGTGTCCGCGTGCAAAAGGGCATATAATTTGTTATATCAGAAATAAGCAATAATTGAATGTACCTAAAGATTTTTCGATCTGCGAAGATAACAAAAAATGA
Source organism: Tetramorium parvispinum (assembly GCA_011638315.1). Classification (NCBI taxonomy): domain Eukaryota; kingdom Metazoa; phylum Arthropoda; class Insecta; order Hymenoptera; family Formicidae; genus Tetramorium; species Tetramorium parvispinum. The sequence goes on along the minus strand of VBVR01001446.1, from coordinate 3,912 downwards.
GTCACTTTTCTGCATTTCTCATTAATTCTCTATTAATAACAGGTTATTAGCGCGTAAAATCGAGAAAAGAAATTGTAAACTACGCTTGACGAGATTATTTAGCGAGACAATGCTAATACGAGCGACAGCAGATTACTATCATCCCAGTTTTGTGAATAATGAGAGCTTTATGCCGCGACGCCTGAATCTCTTTCCCTCGGCGCTCCGCTTCAGCGCGGCGGGACAATGAGAGCTTCCGCGGCGCGCTGTTTCCGTCCGCACTTTTCATCGCATTGCTGAACATTCCACCATACTTCTGCCGAATGTAGATCCCACGATCGGCCGGCCCGGCCGGACGAATTGAACGAATCAAACAACGAAACGCGCGCGGCTAAAATGCCACGGAGGCGCATATCGCAAAGCTAATTGTTCCTAATTGGATTTCGTGCTTTCGCCCACGCATTTGTTCGATATTCGTGTTTATATCGAAACTATTCTAACCATTTTACCGAAACAACAAGATGCGATTACATTGCTGCAGTTCACTCCGTTGGCAACTAATAATCATAATATTATATTATATTATAATACACTGTACATAATCATAATATGATAATAAAATTATATTATGGTATTATATTGGATTTGAAATTATGTTTATAGTTTTATTGTTGAATTAATTATAGTTTTAATGCCGAACCAATAACTTGGAATTACAACTATAAATTGTAAATTATATCTTTAATATAATTTATAATAGTACATTATATATGTTATATGTTATGTTATAATTATATATTATAATCGGAAATTATAATAAACAATTAAAAAAATCGTCAGTCTTTTATTAAATATGGCAAATACATTTTTTTCATTAGAAAAATAACATTTTTCCATTCTTTGCACCAAGTCAGATAGTTTTTTGTAAATTGCAGTCTTTCTATTTTATTTTAGTGAGAAGTGGTTTTTCACTCTACTGGTCCAATGAAATCTTGTGTCCGCTTTCAAAATCTCTTGCACACATTTGTTCCTGACGGACAAGTTCAAAATAAATTTATTTAGCAGTCATGAAGATGACAAGAAGGCATTTTTTGAAAAATTAATAAACGATCATGCCAATTTTTTTTTCTTTTCGCCCTTGAAATGATTTTTTTATATTGACCAATTTTATAAAATTATTAATAAAGTGAGGAGATTTATTATTAATTTTTCTACCAATCGTCTTATTTGATAAACCAGCATCTTTTGAAAGCCGTTTTATTTTTTCTTCTTTGCTCAATACTTTTTCTCTTGACACGCTATGAAAAATTTTTGGTCAAAATAACATTATTATAAATACATTTTATATTATAGCTGAAAGAATATAAAAACTTACTTATCGATCCTGATTATCCTGGACAATGTTTTCAGTATTGGACAGTAGCTAATTTTACCTTAATATAAGTGGATCACAAAATTCCGAAACTTGTACTTACATATGTCAACCTTTTTGGTATTGAACCAGTATGTTTCAGATTTATTATTAAACCGAGTAAGAGCTTTCATTTTATATGTATAACGAAAAATGAGTATGAATTTATAGAAATTTCGCTCACTGTATGCTACGATTTTCTGGAAATTTATTTCGTTTCTTAAATTTCGTATCGAAAAAGCTATCGCTTACACGTCATTTCCTTGCCTTCTTTGATCGCAGTTCTAAACAGCCAATGTAGATATTACGGAGTAAATGTGTGTAATTTCCGGTATCTGAAGAGAAATGACTCCGGCATCGAAGGATTACCGACGATCACGCGCGTCCACAATAATATCACGCGGGAGAAAAATGAACGGGAGAAAAAGGAGCGAACCTTCACATTTCAACGTCCAAGTTACCGGAGCAAATAACGCTCGTTTCTGAAGAAACTGATCGAGCGATGTATCGGCTGCGGAACCCAAACTGCCCCTTCGCGATGAATGGCCTCGATACCCTCCGCGGGAAATTGCCGGAGCTTTGCTTAACGAACACTGAAAGCGGGAACCCGTGTCGCGAGCTAAAAAGACTCTCCCGCAAAATTCCAGGACGCAATTGAACTCGAGGAGACTCGGCCCTGCAGTTCGATCCGTCGAGCTGCAGTAGCGATCCGATTTACATCTCGCCTCGAGCGATCTCGATCGGATACAGATTCTCGTCGACGAGCGTCATTAAAGTACTCCAACCTTCTCGAGCTGGTTGCCACTCGACACGCGCTAGTGCTTAATTAATGCAAATGTGGTGCAAACAGCTTGTTGCTCCGCACGCTCTTTCTCGATAGAAACTCGAAGCTTCTTGGTGAAGAGGCCCATGCGAAAAACGGGAAAAATACGCAATTGTGTCGTCCTCCTCCCTTCCCAGATTCAATCCGCATCACGTAAATGTGAAGATAAATGTTAAGATTGTACAAATGGCGTAAAGAATGCCTTTACACATGAAGTTGGCCGTCTTCAGAGTTTATCTTTCTCCTTTTACTATACTTTTGACGATGGGAAGAAAAAAATAAAACTCTGAACGCGGCCAACTTCATGTGTAAAGGCATTTTTGGACACCGTGTGTATGTATGTATGTACAAGATTATTCCTCCAACGGGCACATATACCCAGTGAGAAATGATGATCGAAAAGTCATCGAATCGATATCGAATTGATGCCTTTTCGACGCAGAACAATCCAAAAGAATTAAATTATATCCAATGTAAAAAATCTATATTTTTTTACGCATAAAAATGTATTTTAATCATTTTATTTATTTGGCTCAATTAAAAAGCTAATACATCAATCGTTCTAGCCATAAGATTGCATTTCATTCATCTTAAGAAATTGTTGGAAAAAAGCTCCGGGGCAATCATGTGCATTGTGGAATGGATGAATACATACTAGATTGTATATCGAGCTCGGTATATTGCCAAGTTTCCAGATTTTCCATTTTCCCTCGTGTGCGTGCGTCCATGTGCGCGTTGTCTGATGGATGCACGCTTGCCTGATTTCGCCGGCGAGCTTGCAGCAAAAAGCGTTTCGACAGTTCGCCGAATCTAACAATATATTGCTTTACTCAATTTCATGTTGCCTGATTTCATTGTTATTAACAAAAACCTAGCGCGCATCGTTATAAATATGCTGCAAACTGTGAAATATCACGTCCTACTCTCTAAAAATGAATCAGCGATTATACACTAATTGTCAGTGAGTTTCACTGATTTATTTCTAGAGAGTACGTATCTACTTTTTATTACGATTCTATTCGGGTAAAATGAACCGATACACGATATTTCACGATTGAAATTTATGCTTGGACAAATCCAAGGAGACTTTTAAGCAGTTTCGAAACTTGCAACTTTGCAACTTTACGTGATCGCAAAAGCTTCATCAATTTTTTATAATTAAAGAAGAAGAGGAAGTGTTTATGAGTACACAGAGAAAAATGTTACTTTGGATTAAATAAATTTGATTAAAGATGAAAGAAATTTAATCATTGGAATAGTCTAACCAAACTAATGTTTAAACTAACAAATATGAATATTTCACTTTCAAAAAACGTAAATGTTTACTTTAAATAAAACACTATTTAAAAAAATAAAGTTTGTCTATTTGTGTAAATCTGTGAGGTTAATGATCATACCAAGTAATAAGTTAATTTAAACAAATAGCAAACAGTTTTTATTTGATTCAGACATATTTAAAGTATTATTTCAAATAATAGTTATTTTTCCGTAAAACAATATAATTTATCCCTACTGGTCTGTTCAGGTCTATTTGACCTAAAATTGTTTTTATCTTTCTGTTATACTTTTATATAGCAAGAAAACGTTTTGGCTTTTTATGACTTTATTTCATAATATAAGAATATTAATTTGAATAAAAAAGTTTTAACAATTATTTTTTTTTTTTCTTAAAATTTTTATTTATTACATACATTATGTT
>VBVR01001445.1:0-30519 GCA_011638315.1 Tetramorium parvispinum | reverse complement strand
GTATATTACATTTTTTAGTTCCATTTTTATAGAGCACGTATTATAAAGTATTTCCGCGATACTCTACTCAATATTTTCCCGAAGTAAATGTTAAACGAAGCGTTTCTTAATTGTCAGATTCACAGATTCTTCACAAAATTATTAAGAATCATGTTCCAACATGATTATTCTTTGATCAATAATTATTTCTTTGAATCAAACGCGAAAATATTTCAACAGACCGTTCGTACATATATATATTTTTATATTATTTATCACATCCAAGTATATTTCAGAAAAATCGCAGACGAGGCAGTTAGCGGTTATAAAACGCACAAGCAGAACCTTTGATTCTGCGTAAAATCATTGGTTAATCCCTACGTCCTGCCTAAAAAAATCATGCGTTCTGTCGCTTCTCATCGCTTCCTCTTCTTCTTCATTTCTTCCTTAGATTACAGGAGCGCGTGGGCATGCTTATGATTTATATCACATCCTTCGTATGTGCGGCAGTGTTCCTTATGTGTTGATCGGCCGTAACGCCATCGAATCTCTGTCGCGGGCTCGAATTCAATTTCAATTCGTTGCTCGATTCAAAAAAACGATTACATCATTCATCTTTCGATTCGTGTTCAGCTCTAAACGGCAGTTGCGTTACGCGGGTCAAGGAGAACTTCCGGTAGGGACGGTTCGTCGACATTCAATTTCTTATGATTCGTTATGATAATCTCAAACTTGTCATAATTTCGTTGCTGATAATTTGAACGGTTTCTTCTCATTAATAACCATACAGATATACATTCTGTCAATCCAGTTCTTTCAGAAACTGACAAATATATATTTTTTTCCTTCTTCTATGCACGCGCCCGAACGATTTCTTTTCTTTCGACTTCTTTATTTTCGAGATCCAGCACAGAGCTCGGCAACAAAATCATACGATCTGTTCTTCATTGTAGAGACGTTTCTCTTCTCCCGTTGACGATTCTCTCTAAGCAGCAGCGATAGACTCGATGTACTCGACATCCCAGAGCAACGACGAAGCGTCGCGTCGACGGGGCCGTTCTCACTCCTTCCACCAGCCGCAGAGACAGCAGTACCATCGCCTCTCGGGATGGGGCTGAATTATCTGCTATTGTCAGTGCATCGCCCGGGTGGTGGTAAGATGCGTGGTTTCGGCCCTCTTGGGCGGCGGCGGTGGCGGCCGCCGCTTCCCAGCGATCGCATTGACGATGTTCATGCTGCGATTCTCATCGGCGAACCTCACCGTCTGCCGGGCCGGGCTGGACGCGTATTCGACCGGTCCGTTTGGATCCGTCGCGTATACGTTCTCGTACAGATTATCCGCACCGTAGTGTTCCTGCACCCAGTTGGACACATTGGTCTCCCTGTAGTCGGCAACGGCGGGCGGCGGGTCCCGAAAACCGAGCACCTCGTGCGGCGTCGTCGTCGAGTCCAGCTTGCACTTCTGCGCAACCTGCCACTTCTTCCTCATCACTCTTTGGAGATCCTTAAGAAAATCGCCCGGCGGCGCCTGATCAGATGCCGCTAGCTTCTTCGGCGACGTGAGCCTGGTGCTATCGGATCTTCTAGGCGGCGTCGGCTTCCGCTGCGGCAACGCGGGACTACCAGATTCCTGTTGCGGCGGCAGATTGAATGAGATCTTCTTGCCGGTTCCGGTCTTCGATTTCGGCGACGTCGGTGGCTCCTGAATGGTCACGCGTCGTTGCGGCTGCGGACTGGAGGCGGCCTTCAACTCGGCCAGATAAGGCGGCGCTGCGTAATGGCCGGTTCCCTGCTTCATAGCGCTCCGTCGAACAGTGTCCATGTTGGGATTTGGCCTGATCGGATTGTGAATCGTGTTATGGTGACTGGACTGGTATATCGATTCGGGTTTGGAATTTTGTCGGCCGAGACTCTGGGAATTCGTGATCGGCGGCTGAGTGCCGTAAGCCGGCGGCGGAACGAAGGGCGGTGGTGATGTGAAATTAGGTGAGTTCGGGGCGTAGGTCGGCGTGCTCGCCGTCGATCCTGGATAGGAACTGTGTGGAGAGGATACGGAATTGGCGGTGTTGTTCGCATTAAGAATGTTCGGGGGTACGTTCGAATTGTAATTCTGGACCGAGTTGCTGTTCAGCGCGATACTATTTGTGTACTGTATTTGATTGGACTGCGACCTGGGATTGGGAGTGTGCGTGGGGGTGCTCTCGGGGGTCACAGAGTTCGTAGGGGTGGTCTGCTTGTTGGGTCTAGCGCGACGTATCGTGCCGGTTTCGCCGACGAGTGGGCTGGGCGGTGGTGGCAAACTGGCGAGACTCAACGAGGAGCCTGTGAGCTCCGGCGTGTTGCAAACCGGAAGTTCGCCGGGTGCCGGCGGCGGCGGCAGCGAGTCCAATGAGAGATTCGACCGGAACATCTCGGGCGGTGGCGGCGGAAGCGGCTCGCTGTCGGACTCGACTTCCTCGGCGACCCTTGACGGCGACGGTGGTGGTGGCAGCGAGGTAATCGAATCCATCTGTGGGATACAAATTTGTTCGTTACATATCGGCTAAAGATCATGTTGAATTTTTTAAGTAATATCAATTACCATGCACACTGGTATCGGACTCGTCGGCGTCTTCGACTCTTGGCTTTCTGATCTGCTGTATCCCATTGGGCTCGTTCTCTCCCTTACGGGCGTGCCGGGTGGTACTGGACTGACGGGCGTGGCGTTTCCAGATCTATGATGTCTCTTCAAAGTTCCAGATCCGTCGGAATCGGTGCCGCTTCGCCGACGGCTGTGCCTTCTAGTCAGCGTACCGGATCCCGAGCTCGTCGGGCTAGGACAGGAGTCTGGCTCATCTCGAACGGTCTCACCGACTTCCTTTAATTGTCTCGTAATCGACGTGAGAGGCAACTTTGGATTCATAGACGGCTTCCGCTTGATCGTGCCAGTTGGAAACTCACCGCATTCGAAGGCCACCTGCCAAACAATTAATATACGAGAATTAAGTAATTGTATCCTGTAATTATGACGCAGTAGTCGCATGTAATAAAATATTTTTTTAATGGATTCATTGTTCCTATAGCAATCAAATATAGTATTTAATCATATTCACCTCACAACTACTCGGCGCCCCATCAGACAGGCATCCACTAGAGCTGGAGCTACTCGCTCTGCTCAGCCTGCCGTCATTGTTGTAGCTCTGCCGTTGTTCCGGATTGTAACTCTGCCTTTGACCGTCGTATTGCCTCGTCGTAGCGACTACCGTTTCATTGCTGTGCCTCACGTTCTCCGCGAACTGTCTAGCGTTGTCATTCGTCGTATTATACTGCGTCTGATTCGGCGGGGTAGCGATAGAACTGACCGAACACGATCTAGCGTGTGCTAGCAAGTCCAGATCTTCCTGCGCCAGTTCGTCTATGAGCGCCCGATAGTTCTCCATTAGTTGCCTGCCGTACTTCGCCACGCGAATGCCAACCATCCATCGCTCCAAGGACGCGTTATCTTCCGCGCAGAGGAATTTGATGTACTTGGTGGATTTGGGCTGTTGCAGCCGTGGATGTTTCACGGCAAAACAGAAATCGGTGGGTGCCTTGTATTTCTTCCGCCAGCCAACGCCATAATAAACCTGATTAACAGTTAACGACATTTCTTAGAAATCGACTTGCACAACTCATAGCTGAAAAATTTTACTGCAAACAATTGAAGAAGAAGATCTTAAGAATAAGATATAATGGATAGAAGATGCAAGATGCTTATGTGCTAAAAATAATCGAGAAAGAATATATGAAAATTTGACAAACCTGATTAACGTCGAAGGTCGCCAAACAGACGAGATCTCGAGCAGTGCGCGCCTTTTCCTTGGGCCAGTAATAGAGACCGGAGGCTCGTAGAATGAAGTGATACCTCTTCCAGCCTTTCTTGCTATCCGATTTCAAGTACAGTGGACCCTCGACCTGGAAGCGAGTAGCAATCGATGCAGAGAAGAAGTGGGATGTATGTCAATGAACTCGTTACCATCGTTCAGTCCGGTTGCCAAGATACAACCGAGATCGTAAACACGTCGTCCCGCCGCTTACCTCGGGCACGCCGACGTTGCTGCTCGAGAAGAACTCTTCCAACAAGATATTCCTCGAATGGTCGTCGTACTCGCCGCCGCCGCGATCTGTGGGACCAAGAAGAAATCGCTCTGGTGTGAGGAATAGCTGCGTCTTATCCGGTCTCTCGACGAAGAGCAACTTGTTTTTGGAATCCCTGGTCCATAGCAAAAGATTCTCCACCAACAATTCGTGATCCTCATAAACCCTCTCTGAAAGTTTTATTAATAATTGTGTATCCTGTTCTGTAAGCCAACACTGATATTGCAATAAAATCATCTCCTGAAAATTATGATGTATTCCTTTCAAAAAAAATTCCTTTCAGTTCCAATAATGTGAAGAAAAAATTCGATATTATTCTCATTGTTAAATGTAACGATGCAGTTTAAAGTCATTTAAAGTAATTGATGTACACAGACATTATATTAAAAATATTGTATATCTATTTAAAGTTATTTTCAATAATACGATTTTCAAAAATACGAGAAAGGCATCCCAAGGTCTAGCAAATATCGATTAAAAATAAAAATGTCCGCACTAAAAATAATGTTGCCTGTAAATATTGCTCGTCGAAGAAGAATCCTTGCGCCACCAGCCTAGCGATTAGCAGTCAGCAAATAGAAGATAATAGACTTACCCATGAAGAGATCGGGCAAGTGCTCGACCACGGCCCATTTCGGATCCATTGGCACGTGGTTTTTGTCCGCGAGCAACCTACACACGTGCGCAACGCTCATCCCTTCATCGACCAGGAGGCTTTTACCGCTGCCGTCCAACGTAAACGCTTTGATGAAGAGTTTCTGTACGCTCGCCTCGCGCATCTTCTCCAGTGCCAGGCGGATCTTCTCTGCCTTCGCTCTGCTCGCTGCATCTCAAGAGATAATTACAAACAAATTTACTTGATGCATACTTGTGATCCCATCGACAGATATAAATACACATGAAAATAGTCGTCCAAGTATTTTTAACGGACAAAATAGTGCATGTAAAACAAACGAATACTTGAAGAATCGAGATGCAGCAAAATTTTTAATTGATCCCAATTAAATCGACTGACTTAGAACCCAATTAAAATGACTTAATCAATAATCTGTTATCGCGCCGGAAATTAATAAAATAAAAACTCACCGACAAGCTGGTGTGGTTGTTGTTGAGGAGCTGTGTGCATGGCGGTCTGAGGTGGCTTATGTCCGGAACCGCTACTACTCGCCGAACTTTCGCTGGACAGCATGGACACCGTGTCCGAGAACGCACTGTCGTTATCGGGACTATCAGTTCGCATACCTAGAAAATAAAACATAAAGCCATAAAATATAAAGATATAATATTTTTAAGCTTTATTATGTACTCTATAAGTAATATAATATAATTTCGAAAATTATAAATAATATAATAATTAATAATAGAAATAAATTACTGGATATGATTTAAGCAACAAATTATTTTAATTGCAATAAATGTAATTACTAATATGTCGCAAGAAAATTTCTTTGATTTTTATTCAGACACGTACCTCCTTCATTTTTGATGTCGGTGTTGTCGCCTGGATTGATCCTTGCACTGGTGGGTCGCCCTGGCCTTTGTGAATCTGGCGCAGGAGTAGTTGCGATGTCACCATCGCAACGTCGCTCCAAAGCGCATAATTCACCGAGGATAGCATCCAAATCGACATCCTGAGAATCTGCAAAAGAACCATTTACGTGTGTTGCATATTTTATGTTGAAAACAAAAATATATAAAATACACAGTCACTCTGCATAATTACAAAGAGAGTGATACATAAAATTTTCTTGAATTTTTAAATTTTTAAATCAGTAATATATATACATATAAATTTACAATTTATGTTGCGATTCGAAATAATGTAATATCTAAAGTCTCGCCAGTCTTTCTTTATGTATTTTTAATATATTCAGAGATTGGATTATTAAATCTGTCTGTAGAAGCATAGATTATAGATTACACAACGTTAAAATACTTTATTTTCTATTGTTCGTTATCATCTTATCTTAAATCTGCATTATCTCTTAACGAGCCTTAATCAAAGACGATTTCTTAGAAAACACTGCGATGATTTCTTAGAAAACAGTAAAGGTAAATTCGAATGCATCCCTGCCGTCTATCCTTATGTACACTCGTGTACATACACGTCATAATTACCAGGTATCGTTATCAATATGTGATACGCATACATGGAACTCCTCGCAGCAATTAGCGAAATTAGCAGTTGGCAATTCAACTTATCTCACATGCGAATGTTCCAGTGCGGCACATACACTGTTCGAAAAAACAGCGGGTATGGTAATCGCAAAATTTCTGAACCGAAGTTTTTTATCATCCGCATCGACAACGTAAAATCATCCGAGCTCTTTCTTTTTGAAAATGCTGATTATTAAATATTAATGTTTATTAAATTATTAATGATATATAATATTAAATATTAAATATTAATGATTATTAAATATTAATTAACTTGTACTGTAGGGAATATAATTGTAATTAACAATATAACGAAAGAAACTATGCGATTTAGATTTGCATAGCTTCTATAGTTACGGTCAATTTAGTGGGGCAGTTTTGGAAATATTAAAATATAAAATCGTAAAACACTTGTAAAAAGAAAAGAATAAAACATAGTTCAAAAGAATTATATTTTCAGCTGAAACCGAAACGCAAGTAATTGTACTTCGCGGAATGTTTCGTAATCATGTTGGATATGAGTAGTAATATGAATTTGTACAATTCACGGTAGGCGTGACACTATGTCGGATCGTAAAATAGCGAACGAGGACATTGTCGGAGATGCCTCTATTTCGCTTTGCTGATATCGTAAGTGAGTATCAAGTCGCTACGAAAAAGTGCAGTGCGACGCGATTAATTGATAATGTGCGAATTAGTGTCAAGACTACTTTCATGACCAGCATAAAGAGGCCATGACGAGGCTGTCAGCTTCTTAAGCTTATCAGAAAAACTTAAGAACATCAAAATTTTTACGTAATTTTATTGCGGTTACTAGTTAGGACAATAAAGAAAATTTACGTAACATCGTAAAATCAAGGATATAAAATATTTAAGGATCATTGTGAAAAAGCGCACATCGCTGCAACTTTTACGACATTCTATTAAATAGTAATATGATAATATAAAATAAAATTATATTGTATTTTAATACAATTGTATTTAATATTGAAATGAATTTGCTTTCTCAGCTTCGATTTGATTCTTTAGTCTTCTTTAATCCCTTACACGGAGAAAAATGTTTTGCATTATGAGCCAAAAGTTTTGTTGATATATACCCAAGAAAATTATTTAGTTGCTGAAAACAAATATGTTATTTGCTTATATCTTGTTAAATCGTTTTGGTTCAGCACAAAACAGAACTGTTTAGAGAACAAAACTGTTTTGTTCTCTAAATCAAAGCGATTCAACAAGATATAAACAAATAACATATTTGTTTATAGCAACTGAACAATTTTCTTGGGTACATATCAACAAAACTTTTGATTCATAATACGAAACATTTTTCTCAGTGTAGTCTTGACACAGAGATATCAAATAACAGCAGCAACGCTTCTTGCTCCTTGACCGCACGATTTATTGCATCTTCATGATTACAGGCGATTTTATAGATGCTTGTAACTTCGCATGCAGTTTTTACAATTTTTCAGAACGCGATTCCTCGGCCGACGACGCCGCGATCGTCGGCGGAGTGACGCGCACCCCGTGGAATGCGAACGATATCGCCGCGCGAATCGTCACCGCGAAACCGCCGACGTCGACGTTGCGAATACGAAAGAGAACCCGTGGAATCCCGCGAACGTTTATCATGCAGATTCGTGCGCTCGTCGTCCGCCTCAAATTTCTCACGCCCGCGGTTCTGTCTGCGCTGTTCGCGACGGAGAATCGCCGAGGGAACTTCGAATTAATTATGGGATGTAATTCTGATTTGCATTGCATAGACGCGTATTTGTCACGGATGTTGAAGAAGCTTCTTGTCCCAATATATAATAACATGCGGATTACATGTTTAAAATTAATATCAGTTTAATCCGCTTTAATTTGCATCCTCGTTAAGTATAAGAACGACGTGCGCACAGCCGTCATGTTCAAAGTTGTAGCGGATAAAATCTTTTACGTAAACCCTTTTTTGCAGACTCGTGACGATAAAATTGCGAGAGCGTCGTATTGTAATTCAAAGTTGTGCATGTGTCAGCTGGAGAATTAATAAGATTGCAGGTGGTGATACGTGGTACACGGGCAATCCGCATTCGCGGTACAGAGTTCCTCGGCAAACGAGTTACGAGGCGCGGTTGAAATGAAAATGAAACCGGGGTATGCGTCGCACTTTCCACGAGTCGCGAACAACGCGCAAGTTGCGAGCCGCGACTACCGTTACGGCGAAGTTACGCGTACACATCGTGGCACGCAAACACTTCGACGTGGATAAACCTAACCGACTATTCGCATTCGGAAAACAACATGGTACATGTGAGTCACGGCTCTCCGACATGGCTCTTCTAACAGCGATATCACTTTCGACGGAATTCACAATATGGAATAAGAGAGCATGGAAGGCTCCGCAAACAAAAATGTTATCTGGCATTTAACGTAAAGATACAAAATATTTTAAAAAATGCAAAAGTAACAAAAGTTTCTTGGTCCAGACTATTTTTCTTTAATTTTTAATAATGGAGCCAACTTTCCGTTATTAGACTTCTCGTTAGCGAGACTAATTTAAATTGATGGTAAAGGAATTATGCAAATTTTTTTATAACTAATCTGCCGAAGTGTAAAGAACGTGAAATTGTGTATTAACTACAGACTATGTCCGTCTCGGAAAAAATTTAAGTCTTGGCTTAATTGCCAAGGTTCGCCATAGAAGGCGGACCGTCCTAGATAATTACAAACTACATTCTCAACTTATGATGGTGTCGTCGCGTGTAAAATATAGAACAAGGAAAGCCAATCATAATTCTTATAAATTTTCCTAATTATACATTTATTATCAATATTTATTAATTTTTTTCTAAATAAAATTGAAAATAATTAAATAAAAAATATTGTGCATGTTGTCAGATAAAATTTGAGACATTTAAATAAAAATAATTTCAAACCATGAATGAATATCTTTAGTGTCTCAAAGAGCACTGAACTTTGTTCATGGACTTTGACATGTTACTCAAAATGCCATATAATCGATTTTACGGCGATAACACCTTGACGTATTTTAGATTTATTTACGTGACGGTAAGATTTGTAGTGACAGTTTGGCCAAAAAGAAATATACATCTAGACACATATCGATCTGCTTTTCTGCGATATGACAAGAGGATAAAGAGAAATAGAGGGAAAGATTGGGGAAACCCACAATGCCGGCTTTTATGACGAGTCTCGTAGCCACGCCATTATCGGAAGGAGTTGTTGGGAAAAGATAAATGTTACGTAAACACAGGAAGCAACAGATCTGTCAGATTTATCTTATGTTAATACATATTCTATAGAAAGAGATTAATAGATTTGTAATAAAAATAGTAATGTTTTATTTATAATCTGTATGAATTTTTAATATATAAATATCCTAAAGGATCTCTGCAAAATTTGGAATTTTAAGATTAACAAAATAATTACAGAAAAACAAATACATCTCGAAGTTGTGGAAAATAAGGTAACAATAAATTCGAAAACTTTTTTATACAAATTGCAGACTTTTCGAAGCTTGAAATTAATTCGACAAAATTCATTATGTAAATTTAAAAAGATATTAACAACTCTCAATTATGAAAAATGCATTTTTAATATAAAACTGCCTGCGAGATTTACGTGACTTTGATTTAATTATGAAGAGCTTATGTATCGCCATAAAGGATAATATCTCACAGGTATTAATTAAATAAAATTTTAATTGTTATTAAAAATATTTCTTTGTCGAGACCCGCTTAAAAGAAAATAGATAATTTCATGTAAAATGCTGGCGTACTTAAATATTTCAGTCATGTACAAAATGTGTAAGTGCGAATAGCTGTCAAGGCTTATAAATAAACGTGACGAGTAAAATTACGACCATGAAATTTTGATCGAAATCTATTGTTTCTTATAACAAGAATAGTTATAAAACGCAACTTTCCACTGACTTTCTAAGTCAAAGTAAATTATCACATAGACGAATGCGTAAGTGTGACTCGGCTCGCCGCTAATTTACGAATTCCCGTCGTCGCGCGGCGTTAAATTACTGTACATTTAGTCGAGTACATTGTCATGACATATTGTTGAGAGCTGCGCTTTTCTTCGATCCGCACCGAGCTGTTACTGTCTATCGAGCAACGAAATCAATTTTTACAATGCGAATTGTTCAGAGAGGCATTCAATCATCCTCCGCGTAGGTCATTAAATTGATAATGCGGACATACTGATTATTTTAATTCTTACCATTATAATTAATACACCTCGAGTCTTATCGGCATTGTTGATAAGAAGTATTATTAATTTTACTGTTGTTATTAAAACTGCTAATTTCTCTGAAGACCTCGATATTTCGTTCTTGTTAAGAGCTTCAAGGATGCAAGCCGATTATTAATCTATTTTCATTTGTTTCATATTTTGATTACTGCAGCGCGGCGGTGAATTGAGGGAAAATTTTGATATCTATACCTTTGACTGTGAGATAGCCCAATATGCTCTCGTTGCTACCGAAATGGCCGAGCATCTTCCACCTTGCCGGCCGTACGGGGCGTCGTTCCTCTCAATTACAATCCCGCTTTCCGTGCGATTGTCAATTAGCATCGCACCCCGATGAGTCTCTCATCGGAGCGAGAGAGCATCGTCATCCGACCATCGCTACGAGCGATCACAACGCGTTTTGCATAATCACTTTTCCACTTAAGCGGAAATCAATTTGCCGAATTATCACTTCACAATCGGAGATGATTTGAGGTCGGCATAACGTAAACCTTTGCAGTTACATTGAAATCCTTGCTTTGAAATCGTCGATCGTTCGAGCGTTCAGAGAGACGCCACTTAATCACTTTCCCACTGTTAGCAAGTAACTCTTGAATAAAATATCAATCGTTGAAAGTGAAGAAGTTACATCGCGACGAGAAAGTCAGGTGGACGCGGATTTTCACGAGATAAATACCTTCGCGTCATATTTAATTGATACACCTAATCAGTGGTAAGTAAGTTTTCCTGCTCTATCTATAAAATTATAATGACGAAAAAGAAAATTTTTAATAAAAATTAATTATTAACTCTCTGACGTGCAACAAAGATTTTCATTCGATTTATCGAATAATTTTCCAAAGTAAAATACAGAACGACAAGAATATTCTCGTAATTATATTTGTTTTCTTTCGCGACAGTAGCACAGAATAAAATAAATTTCTAAAATTTATCTACGATAACAGCGAACTGCGTGACGTACAGGAAAAATTCAAACGGTGGTGTTGACTTCCCGAGGGAGGGTTAATCCCCGGGTCCCCGACTCGGCTAAGACTCGCAACGATACACTGTCGACGAAGGGATACGAGCCGCACGGTGAACACGATGCGCACATCGCGTGCGACGGCACTAGACTAAAGGCCTTAAGGTGAATATACTCGCCTCTCGCCGCGAGTTTTCCGCGCGGACGCGCGTCGCGCCTGCGTGTGGGTGCCCTATGCCTTTGTGTGCCGTGCATGCGATTCACGCACGTTAAAGAGGGTTGAGAGTACACCAGTTGACTTACGCAAACGTCTATTGACTATAAATAAAGCCCCCACCCCTCCTTCGAAACCGTGGCGCCATATCGCCACCATTAAAAATGTTCCGTCGATCTAATCGTGCGGGCTTGTGATTTTTAATCTTCTCAAACATGCAACGATAATCGACGTCAAATTAACACCCTCCTTCCCCCGTATCAGCTGTTTTGTTGATAAAAAGTTGCCTGAGGTATGAGAGCCCCTGTGAAAACTCCGTGGAATTTGTGGAATCCCTTTGATCGCGAAGATCCTCGTTAGTAGATGGTACGGGATGAATCATCGGGAACAGAGTGCTTAAACATTTTCACTAGATTTATAAAAATTCGCGTACAAATCGCGATCGCGATAAATGACTCGGAATATTTCCAACATAAAATTTTATTCTCCTTGAAATTATTTTACCATATCCCTTGCCTCTTTGTCAGTTTAATTATTATTTGCGGGCGAATTTTGTCATCAACGCAACGGCCGTCAAAGCTTACTCGCATTAATTAACCACTTTAAGTATCGCATTTATGTCACGCGGTGGATGCGTACGCACAATTATGCGTGCGAAAGGGTTGAACGCGCCATTGACTTACGCAAGCTTTTATGAACGCCATAAATATGACAGTATGTATCCCCTCCGAGATAATAAAAACATAATTTTATATAATAATATTACGACGTTATATAAATTGCACGCGTATAAAATTAATATTTTAAACAATATTCTCAGAGCGTATTCTTCAGGCATAATAACGCGTATAATAAATTGTGTTGCACAAATTGGATCATAATAAAGAAACCGAGCTTCAATTACGAAATGTTGTTTAATGAGCTGAGCACAAATCGAGCATCGAGCCTAACGCGATATCACGGTGGAGTACACGGACCCGGGAGCTCGTATTGATTAAAGTCTAGGCGCCAGAGTGACGATTTGATAAATGGCAAAGACGATGTCGGCATATGAGAGTGCACCAACGCGTCCACTCCGCCGATCCGGGTATCACCGAGATTGAGGGAAACATTCATCCGTTAGGGGAACGAATGACGCAGAAAAATAGTGAATCAACGTCGATATGTTTATCGCGGCGCCTCGCGAGCCTAAGTTAGTCTTGTATTCCGCAAGGGATATTAAATACGAAAGACGTCGGGTATCTAATGTGCGATAGACATTTTATTATTTTACCCAACAGTCTACTTCATCATGTGTTACATTATATTATCACATCGTCGTTAAACGTTGTTGAATCGCAGCTCCGATCGCAAGGCGATGTAATATTGTCACTTTATGAATATGCATCGCTTCCTCTGGACAGCTTCAATTTTCATCTTTCAGCGCTCGTTTAACGCGTCGAAAAATCCCTAATTTATGCACAAAACAACAGTTCATCGATCAGCGCGATCGGGCGATCCGACACGCCGCAATTAGTCGAGCAGAACGGATCTCTCGCGGCGGATCGGGCTCGGCTTTTTATCCGCGGGCGGATTTCGCGCGCGGCGAACCTTTTTTCACTTTCGCCCGATCGCGATCGCGGACGGAGGAAGGAAGGAGGGTTCGTTCACCCCGCCCGATTATGCGAATACGCAAACGCGGCTCGATAACGCAATAACCTAGATTAATCGAGCCGCATAAATCAGCCGAGCCGTCGCGGCGCGCTTCTTCGGCCGCGCGGATATTTTCGCGCTGTTTTCGCAAACGCCTCTCTCCGCTCCGATAAGCCGGCGCGTAAACGCCAGGCTAAACTATATAAATCATGCTTAACCCTCTCCTGACCCGCATGTGTGATGTAATACGATCGGCAAGTTCCGTCGCGGCGTCCGATGTATTAATTATAAACTGATCTTTACACTGTACACTTTCTCGAGGTAGAATTACGCGTCCCGTTTAGTTCTTTGGATTATGCATCCGTATTTAAGACGTATCATAGTGGTAAAGCAAGACCCGAGAGTTAAGCATCAAAAAGAGATATGTCAGATACACTTGTTCACTTAATAAATTACTTACGATATTGGCATCTTGTTTCAATATTTCTTAATTAAACGAGCGATAGCCTGATATCCAATAAACTCTGCACCTCGTGGGAAATACACATTCAATGTTGACAGGCTCCAACACGGTTGTTAATTAAAATAGTTATGTTTTCCATCGATCGTGATGATTAATAAACGTCCGCGCATCTGAGAACATTTCCACGAAGTTCGATAAATGCGCTCGATCGGAAATTTCTCGTAATTTAAATTAACGTTTAAAATTATATTGACGAGCAGAAGTTTAATTCGTTTTTCTTCTCAGCGATCGCAAAGACGTTAGAGAGACGGAGTAGCGACTTGGCGTTTAGACGTGTTGTGTGCAGTAACTTTTTGCTCGTAATCGATTGCACTATAGCTGTTGCAGTCATTGCGCAACTTACTTTCCTTGCGTGCTTTCATCTCGAGGAGCGCGAAGATCGCGATAACGCATCGGGAGAGAAATATTTCTGCTTTCTGAAGTTTTATTATTAATTCCCAACACTTTCAAAAACAAAAAAGTTTCATTCTCCCGTAAAAGTTTAATTGCACGATGATGAACCAGTTTCAAAAAGCTTTTGCAACCGCGAGGCAAAGAAAAGAATACGCCTCCTCGACGTTTAATCATTCCATATCCGAAATCCATCAAAATCAGACCGGGACACTTTCGAGCGCCGCCTTCTCCGCAATTAAACGAGCGTAATTACTAAATTAATTATCCAGCGCGTCAGGCACGAATTTAATCGATCGCGGCTCCTCACGGGCTCCCGATCGAGTTTTCTGGACTTCGAAGAAAAAGCGGAATCGATTGATTAACGCTCGCGCGTACACGTGAGAAAATGTAAGTGCGAGTGTTAATGAAAGTTCAGGAGGACGGAAGGGTGGGAGGGTAATCCCTGCGTATCTTTTATTGGCAAAGAGTCCGATCGACGTTCGTAGCTGCCGCGCGTTTAACCCGATTCCAATAGTTGGCTGGAAACCGGTCGCCGCCGGTCGCCGTCCGAACGAGAGATGACGGATAAAAGCGATTAACCACTCGCGCGCGCTGCACCGGTTCGTTTTCCGCTCAGGCTGTTTTCCACGCGGCGTGAAATCGGAAAAGTGCCGGGACGCCGATGCACGCACTCGCCTGTGGCTAATACATATTTACGCACTTGGTAAGCCTCGCACTTTCTACCGCGATAGCGACCGCGCGAGTAGTAGCCGCTGTGTTCGCAGCGAATTATTACCCCGGCGCTCAATAGAAAACACAACGGAAAGACTTGCGGAGAGATTTCATAAGAAGACCGTAGAGATTCGGAATTTTATATTTTGCAATTTGCAATTCATACATTTACATGGTGATTTCGCCGAAACAAATTGCGAAACAATTCGCTGTATTTAATAGATACGTTATGTTACAAATAATGTAACGACAGCTGCGTGTAACATTTTGAAAATTATATGCTAGAATTAATATTTTAATGGATTTTTCGCGAGCAACTAACCGACTTTGCATTTTTTCTTCGTTTTTTTTTGTAAAACGCCCGCGGTGAGATTTCTGCTCGTTCCTAATTGGCAGTTGATACAGCGTGCGAAACGAACGACACTCGCAATGGACCTCGCGTGCCGTAATTACCACGGCAATTTGTTCGAGCTGCCGGCGGGCAGATTGATTTCCGCCAATGTCGATGACGATTCAATCGGCGTTTTGCCAATGACGTTTGTCACTCTATAAAGACAATTCTGTTTGAGTCGTGAATTTTACATTGACTGTTTACTCGTATCTATATTCTTAAACGCAACTTTTCTTGCATTTCTGTACACAAAATAATATTTAAAAAATATGCATTTCCATTTACAAATCTGACATGATTGATTACGAAACATTTACAGTTTCATGGAGTTTCTTTTTAAATTTGATTTCATTTCAACACATATCAATTAAATTTCTCCTTTTATTTAATCATTCAATTAGCAGAATGTATATTAAGGAACGACGATATGACTTGAAAGAAGCATAAAAATGTTTTACGACATGGAGGCGCGTAAAAATGGAAGATATAAAAAATAATAAAGGGAAAAATAAAGAGGGGGAATCCAAGGTCGAACTACGATTGCGTGTCCAAACGAGCTTTGTTTAATTAACTAATGAGCCTCGCCCTCCGTGACGTGACTTGGCTTTGGTTCGACAAATGCACCCTTCGTTGCGTGTCAAGTTTTGTCGGGATACACGTGGATGCGCCGGAATGGAAAATCGCCAGTTAAACATGAAAGAATTATGGTAATTGCACCATTTGCATTTTCAACCTGCGGTCGTTGCCTAGAGCATTGCAATCTAAAGAAATATTAATAGATTATAAAGGAAAGGTTAATTGTTAACAACCAATATCCTTCAATCAACGTGAAGTAAAAGTTTATCACATTATTAATTAATTTCTATTTTTATTAATTTCTAATGATTTAATATTATTAATTTATTGTTGCATTTTAACAACCTTTTTTATTACTTATAATAACAAAAAGTGAAAAAACCTGAAAACTAACTTAAAATCATGTAACTTCAATATTCATGGAAAGATAGAATAAAACTGTAAACATTAATGGTCGTATATACAAAATTGCTTAATTACAGCAAGAATATTACGAGTTCTCTGAATAATTAAAGAAATTATCACGAAAGTGTGTGTCGAACCGCCAATAAGAGAAGGAACGTAATTAGACTAAACGTCAAATAACAATCTTGGAATTGCTGCCGCACGATATGCTGCAGCTGAAGGCGCAGTTGTATGTATGCACATAAACGTATTGCAATCATTAGAACTGCACCGTGGTATGACTGCGAGCTGTAATGGCAATCGTTTGGTCTGTCGCAATAGTGGTCTAATCTATGTAAGCATTTCTCACAATATGTTATTACTCTAGCCTCTTGACAGAAAGAGAGTAGCAGAGAATTAAACAGAAATAAAATACGTTCTCGTTTCATATTCTCAAGAAAGGCAATTATTAAGAGAAGAACACGAATGTATTTTATTATTCTCACGCATAATTATGTTAGAAGTATTTTGGAGTAAATCTTTGCCGTAAGTTATATCGTCCTGCTGTTTCTCCTCGACCTCTATCTCAGGCGAAAGAGCGTTCTTGGATTAGAAGAAACAATTTGTCTGAGAGAATATATTAAGGCGCTGAAAGGGGAAGTCTTCTGGTAGTGAATATTGCGGAGACACGGCACCCCGAAACAGAGAGAGAGTGAATTCAACAGGCATTCGAGAAAAGGCATCGCAACAGCACAAGCTACGACGAAACTCAAACAGGGACATTAGCGTAGATGTCAAACGGGGGAAACGAAACATCGTCGCAACGTTCGCAATTCCGAGGAAATCGACGGCGCCGTCGAGACGCTGCATTTCCTCGCGCGCTTAATAAAATTTTGACAAGCATGAATAACGTGTTGGATTAAATAAGACTATGATGAAAGAGGCACTGTTTTTTTTCTCAGCAAGAATTTATGAATCCTTATTAATTTAAGTTTATGTGAAACAAAGTGGTAGCAGGCAATTCCAAGATTTTCTTCAAGTATTTTCGGAACTGAATAACTTGATTGAATCCATTATTCTATATAAAACTTACTTGAGCATTTCGCTTAATTTGATTAAATTTACATATTTAATTCTTATATTATTTGTGGTATAAATATATTAATTACTATAACATTAATATATTATATTCTCGATTTTAATAAATCGCAAAATTGCTTGAGTTTTATTGCTTAAGAAAAAAAAAACGCTGAGAAGCGAAAAAGTTCAAGTCTTTTCTCTTCCACTTGAATCCCAAATCAAGTCTCACATGAATAATCATTCCGTACTTTTCGATGGAATAACCTCAGTTATTCTTGAATAAAAAAATGATTATTGAAGATTATTTCATAAAATATGAATCTTTATTGTGAGTATTTTACGCTCTTAAGTCGAGATTTAGATAACATCTACAAATATCTTAAATATCTCTCAACGAAAGTAGCGGGAGAAGTAGCACAGTGAAGTCATCAAGGCATCATACAAAGGAAGCGAGAAGGAAAGAACGAAAGGAGAGAAGGTGGGAAGAGACTTGGTGAATATTCAGTGAGCTGCACAAGGAAGTGGCTGATGCGGGGGTGGCTTAAAGAGAGATGACATTAAATAGGAACATTAGTAGGAATGTCAAACGAGGCACTCTCTTACTTGCCTATAATTTTCATGATATCCGCTCTGAGTCTTATGAATTTATTTGTGACTTATTTACGTTTATCTTATTATATATTTGAAACAAGAAGCATAGAACTTCTCAGTTATAAAATTATGTATGTATAAAATTAATTTGAAAACTTATATATTAGGATTGATTAGAATCAATTATTCAATTCGATAATATATAGATCTTATATTTACAGCTATAAATTAATTTATTATAATATTAGTTCTTCTATGTTACACAAATAAGATGTACGTAAAAAATTCTATGAGAAATAGTAAGTAATAAAAAGAATTACATTTTAATAAGAAAAATTACATTTAAAAATTAGTTTTATTAAACGCCTCTAGCAGTATCGCGTTCAATCGACGAGAATTATCATCGCATTGCCCTACGCTCGAATGAAGGGAGACGTTTGACGGTCCGATATGATGATTTATGAGCGGGCAAGAAGGATTGATGCGTTCGTCGACACTGATCCCGTTAACAACAACGGTCGCTTCTATCCTACGGATTCCTGCAAATCGGCAGGCGTCGTTAAAATAGCATCCGGTTGCGCTCGACACGGCCGCGGCCGTGCGAGATGAAACAGCGGGTCGCTTCAATGGCGATCGCAAGCAATGTATAAAATTACGGAGCACTGAGACAGAATCGTGAATCTCCGCGGAATAATCGAGCGAACAGAATGGTTAGCTAGTAGGTGAAGCTGCTTATTAGAGATCTATAATTTCAACATGAATTTCAAATGCTGAGCCATAAACGACGAAGAAAATTGCAAGGAAGCGCATTTCTTGGCATTTTTAAAAGAAAAGAATTCAATTAAAATTCACTGTTTTATTAATTTTGTTATCGGTATTCAGCAGAAATTGCGTAATGCCGAGCAAATGAAGTAATTATAACGAAGATATCTTATAACGTCTTATAATAATGACACTGAAAAGTAAAGAGACATAGAAAAACATTGCGTGAACGATGGACAAGAGAATGCTGGACAGATTTTAATGAATTAATTAACTAGCTTACTTAACCGACACACTTTGCCTTCTTTTACAATCAGAAACTGCTATCTCATTATCTTCGCATAATTCAAAATAGCCGTTTCCCATTCCTACCTCGTTCTGGATTTCATTCTTCCATTTTTTTTTTTCATCGTTGATGCACTTCGCCGGCTTTGTGGCCATTGATACTCCCGACGTAGCCTCATAAATAATTAAATATTCCACGCGGCACACCGCATAAATTACTCTTAGCGCGTTTAACGGATAATTAAGTCTTTCTGCGAGAATAAATTACTTGTCGTGCTTGAATTCCACTTACCGAGCGTCGCTCGAAAACCTGGAAAATATATCGCACCTACAATTCATTCAATTAATTAGTAACGAGAGAGATGTAAACTGAATCCTATGACGGATTAAAAAAAATCTCACAGCAGATTTTGCAACAATCATTTTCAGATATTGATGAACGGTGCAAATTGAATTTTTAGGGGCGAGCGTTAAAAGCGCGAGTTAACGGCCGGCAGTTAACATAGCGTGGCCGTGAAATGCGCAACGGTTTCATACGCTCGTCCGAGAGAGGAAACGTTGAAACGTGCGCGAATAATAAAACCACGGGCTGCGCCTGGGGTAAAACCAGCGAAAAGGAACCGTGAATGGCCGCAATGCATTAAACATTCCCACTTCGTTTCCCGACGGGCGTCGTTTACTTTGTCGACGATTCGTACCACTGGCTCGAACGCCCGAACGCTTTATTTATAGTCCCCCCGTAACGACGGTCAAAACTCTCACAAATAGATTGAGATCCGATTACTCTAATGCACGCATTATCATTAATTTAACGACGTTACGCGGCTGCTGCGTAGTCATCGCTTCGCGGAGCCGCACGCGATACGTTCGTGCCGATTGTTTGTATCTTTGTAATAATCGAAATTAAAATTCCGCGTTGCAATTAAAGCGATTTAATGCAGCCGGTGGTGCCTCGCCATGGGCGAACTCATTGACAACTAAATCCTCCGCTGTAACTTTATTTCCCGACCAATTTCGAACTGGGGGAAAGTTCTCGCTCGGATTTAAGACAGCGGGAAAATCCGTTTCAACACTAATTTTCACAGATTTCCGGTAAAATCGCGCGACAGTCCAATCGCATCACGACGGATCCTTCAGTTTTCTACCCTTCGCACCCTTCAAGGGTGCTTTACGATCGTCTGCGCGATCTCCTTTCCCCGATTCGCCGCGCCGGTGCTACCGTAATCGTAATGTTGCACTTTACGGGCGCTTTATTGTGCGCACGTGACTTCGTGTCGATTCACCGTGATTTAGGGACGACTCCCGCGGGAGAATATTGCCGGTGGATCCGAATACCGACCGTCTAGACTCGGTGTTGCTCACCCAGGTTGCACGGACAATATCGGTTTAACGATGGCAAGGTGGTGCGGAAGAATGTCCTCGAGCTTGCGAAAGCACGAAAATGGAGATCATAAAGAACGACGAGCGACTCGTATTTGAAATTTGTACGACGCATCTGTTCGGCTCATTACAGATGGATGGAATTTTTATTTTTGTTCAATAGTTCATAAAATTAAGTTTCTTTCATAAATATGTAAAATATTTGGATAAGACCGAACGTGAATATTTTTTTTATAGAAAAATGGGTTTCTCAATATTAGAAATAAGCCGTGATATATAGCCTTATCTAGGAATGCTACAAGAGCGAATAAATCGCGAAAATGAAAAAAGAGTCGTAGTTTCACGGAGCGAACTGAAATGACGCCCGTCTGGCGAGCTATTTTAATGCGGGAGATGATCGATTAAGTATTCCACGTGCGGCAAGGCGCGTGGCCGTAATTGAATGCACATCTCTGGATTTTTCACGCATCGCGAAACTCGAGCATCACGCCCTGAAAATACCGTAACAAGAATTCCGATGACTTAAGGTGGGGGTTTGTTTCATCGTGCTTTACGATCTGCCGACCGTCAGCAGCTCTCAAATCGAGAGACAAGAAGATTTCTTAGGAACACGTCTTATTAACGGTTGAAACTTTTAAATATTAAACTTTAATTTTTATCCATATTTAACATATTTTTCAACAAATACATTTTATCATTTATTTAAAATTCCTTAATAGAAAGTAATTTTTCATTTTACAGCACATTACAATTTTAATTTTAATAATCATGAATCTCTTTTTTTAGCAACCATGCCAAAGAAATCAATTTTTATGGATATTTTTACTAGATTGTGAATTTACAAAGATAATTCGTTCAATTAAAAAAAAATAAATATTTGTGAATTAATTAAATTTTTTACAAAGAGATACATAAATAAAATCGCTGGTTAACGTATTAATATAAACTCCCAAATGTTTTTAAGCGAGAACAGCCTGATGAGTCTGAGCACCTCTATCGTATGATGTGTGAAACACTAAGGCCATACGCGTGTCTCGCTCAGAGGCTTACAGTTCCCAGATGGATCATTAACCGGCGAGGCAAAAATAATAATCCCATCTCTGCGATAAATACGCCGCATTATATATAACTCTCGATCTTTGCATCGAGCAACAACGATATATCACCGTATCGATTGTCCGCCCCCAGGTTCTGCAGTCGAGCGAGTCGAGAGCTTGCAGGCACCAGCCACGGACGGAGAGATGAAGAGAGATCGCTGTGACCATCGCGCACGCATGCTCTTTCGAGAATCTTCGGCCCGCCTGTTCCTCCGCTTATAATCGCGTTTCGCACAGTTATACTCGTATGCATGCGTGGGCGAGAATAAGGTACGAGAACAGAAACAGAGGGAGAATCGTGACTGTAACGACGTGTATAATGAGAGGGCAATATTCATAGAATCACTACGAGGCACATAAAGCAGAATATTTATAAATATATATCTTGTATAAAAATCAAACAAAACATATATATTTCGTTTCATATTTATAAGTACTTATCTTGTATAAACATCAAATAAAGTATACATGTTTCGTTTGATATATTATATCACGTATATTATATTATTTACAAGTGCAAATAAAAGATATTACCAGAATAAATTCAATTCGTGTAAGCTCGAATTGTTTTCCGAATGAACAATCGAGTGAGTGTTATTATCGGTACTAGAAATACCTCAAAGGAACATATTGGATTATACGGGCGATCAAAGTCGACCGCAAATTAATTTCCTACCGCTCGAGAAAGCAGCAGTCAATCGACCACGAAGCGGCATAAAGTCGAGGCCGGTAGTGGCCGCCTAAACCGGAAATAAATGGCCGAAATAAATTTTGCGACAAGGAGATATGTACCGCGTCTCGTTAGCCGTCTCACCGATCGATCTTTGTCACGCGATTAATGTCTCGTCGGAGTGAAAACCGCGTAGAGGCCGCGCAGGAGAGAGAGCCTACAGAGGAAGCGCCTGAAAAATTCACGCACCAGGGGAGACGAGATCGCTTCCTGCCTTCGCGAAATCCAGAAGGAAACGAACGATAAAACAAGAACGAGCTATCGCGAAAGGAGCTGCCGATCGATTGAAAGGGAACGTCAGCGAGCTCTCATCATTTCTACTTGAAACGGGGCGCGGAGAATCGGGCGTGGTGAGAAGAGAAAAAAAGCGGCGGAAAATCGGGGAAAAATCATCAGGCAGGCCTGGAGAACTTGGAGTGGTCGACACGCGTCGTTCAAAGCGACTTTGTGCCCCCACGCACTCGGGGACACGTATCTCGAGTCTGGCACGTGTAGAGTTCGCCGACAGATCGAGTGACTTTTCCGGGTGAAAAGCGGGGTCGATAAACTCGCGCGAGCGAGTGGTAAACGCGTGCTTACCTTCGAGATTCGCCATGGAGAATCTGTAGCTGTCGATCCTCGGCGTGTTGATGTCCGAGTTAAAGGGCCTGAGGGTCGCCGAGCTCACATTGTCAAGACCCTGCAACACGAAAGATAGCAAACACGTTAGCTTTACTGCCATTGCAATCGAGGAATGTCATTTGCCGTAGTGCGTTAAGCAAACAAGGGCAACGACCTGTCGCAGCCATCTGTCTTCCCAAAGGATTCCTAAGTTGACGCTAAGTTAAGAATATTAAAAGTCTCATTTCTATCCAGTTCAATAAATATGGTAAGACTGTGCGTGTACACAAATATTGAAATAATTTTATAATTATTACACAAAATTTTATACGCAATTATTGTAAACTTTATACATTTTTATAGATTTTAATAAATCATAAGTGCATAAGAAAACTGCTATCACTTCTTTTCTTTACGATCGACACTTGACTTCTTTTTACACGTACAAATTTTGTGGCTTAGATGAAGTAAACACGCGAATATACTCTTGAATGTCTGTGTATGTAAATTGTCAGTCACGAAAAATGTGGTGTCATGTACCACGTAACGGAAAAAGGTGATATTCAAATCGAATCCACGCCAGGAAGTAACCCCGGCATTTCTTCAACCTTTTCGTCTTAGAAATCCAAGTCAATCCGTAATCCGTTCGAAATCCTTTTACGTTTCCAATCTCCAATTGCGGATGAGATTTGTACAATCGGAAGCATTAATGCACCTGCGTTCACAAAGAGACTTTGTGACACGTGCGATTTTTTCTTCGTTCTTTCATAAAATAAAATAATTGAGCTGAACACTAATTAAAAAGGTACATTGTAACCAAAGGTACATTGTTTGTATATTAGAAGTTTAACTGTTAGATACGTGCACATCAAACATTACGTTCTCATACACAATCATCGAGTTCGTTTAATTTTCGAATAACGGAGAAAAAATGTACTAAATAACGGTTGTTGGGATCAACAGACTTTATAAAAATCTTCTATACAATTCATTTTAAATCGTATCATAAAAAACCCAATTTTTTCTAATTTTTAGTTTTAAAATTATGAAATTCAATTAATTTTATTATACATAAATAATGAAAACGGTGGTATAAAATATAAAAATTTTAGTATAATCAATTTCTTTTAATTTAGTACAATCAATTTTATAGATTTGATTTCTTTTGTGCATTGACTCGCAATTTATTTTTTATCGATATCAAATAGTATGTAAAGAATATTTTCCATTACGGAAAACATCCGTGATATGCTCCGGTTTTCACTTAGATTATCAGAAGATTAATCGAGAGAGAAGAGAGACGCGATGTAATCTGTTCGAAATTAGTCCCTGCCGATCGTGTTAATTAATCTTAAGAAACTGGCATACCGCAATGTGAATTATTGATATCCTCGCCTGCAATTAACTTTTTAAATAATAATAACAAAATTAATTGATTATATTATGTTATATGACTGCCCGGCAATTTTTATATGAGCATCCATTTAAGCATTTAATATAAATATTTTGCATTCTTTAATGAGAATAAAACAACAGTGCTTATTTTCAAAATAATGTAAAATGTCCCACTTTAGATCTTATGATCTCTTTTAGTACTTTTATTAGGGATAATTCTTATTAGAGGCAGAAACTTTATTTTTAGCAGCAGCTTCCGTAAGATAAAAATAAGTAGCCTTTGTGTTATCGTTAAGTCGGTGATACGAAGTTGATTAGCAGTCTCTGCCTCTCAACGTTTTGCGCGATAAAATCATGCCACCGACGAGCCAAGTAGAACGTTGCTCCTCAGCTTCTGAGGATAGCGTTAACGAATATAATGTGCCGTCTATAATTGCGCGCGCGCGTGCTTTTACATGGGCAATCTGGCTGGCATGCATCGATAACCCTAGAGAGGTACGGGTTATGGTGAATGACCCGGTGGTCACTACTGGGTCACTGAAGTTTAATGCGCGAACTAGGTAGCTCGATACAATGTAAATAGACCGCACAACCACCTTGATGTCAAAAGGAAACTAGCGCGTCGTAAATTGTCCAGAAGGATTTATAAACAGCGGCGATAGGAACGTGAATGCACAAGTACGCATTGTTCTCGGAGCGTTGCGAAATTATAGTTAGCAGTCCGGGAGTTCGTCTAGGTGTAGATGTCCCTGGAGCTTCGTGTGTGTTAATCGTCATATTTCAGGTACGGAATATTTGTTTCAATGCGTAACCGCGAGATGTTATATTATTCGCGATATTATATTATTACAAATTACACGCGCAGTATCACACGACCTCAACTGCGGTTTACAACGGTATTGTACCTGACGTAATTCATAAAATGTCCAGAGAGATGTACTGAGGGAATGAGAAATGAGAAACTCTTTGGGAAAATTTTCCAAATTATTAATCATGCGGCGTTACTGACGTTTACACAAATTTCATAAAGCTGCCTTTATGAGAAAACAGTTATAAAAGAATTAAAAAGAAAAACTTTTTAACGTGTTTCTTAAAAGGAAATTATATCGTTATCTCCGGTGCGATTTCTCTCGCAACTTCCCAATTTTTAATTGTATTCACGCAATCAGGCCCGTAATCAGTGGATACTTCCTATTCGATATTCGAACCATATCGACGCTGAACTCGGTGTGGGTGTGGTGAACGACCCGTTAACCATCATTCGGCCAACCGACGCAACAATTAGATCCGCACGGATAATGCCGGCTCTTCCTGTAACGCGAAACCTGCGGACATTACGCCCGTGCGTATTCCTGTATTGCCTACTATCAGCATACTTGCATTAAACCCTGGAAAATCGAGCTCGGCGTGAAAGCTATATTTGGTAGTTTTTAACCGTAACATTTTATCGCAGCCTTATCTCAACGCTCATTGACCTTTATTCCAACCTTCTTCCGATGTAGATAAAATTGTATAAACATAAATATATTATGATAGCAATAAATTGAAGTTTACCGATACAAAATATTATTTAATGTGCGTATTATTATGTTATAATTTTTGTAGATAATAAAAGTTTAAGTAAAATTAAATATTAAATTAAATTAAATAAAAAAAAAACTGAAAAATTTCGTTGAACGACAGAAAATTCCACGAAAAACGTGAAAAAAATTCAGAAGTTACAGTATTTGAAAAATTAAGATATTTTTTAATATTTTAAACATTGCACTTTCTAAGCATTAATTTTTCAGTTTATCGCAATCTTATCCAGTAAGTGAGAATGAAGCGTCATATAACATCGTGAAATTTCAGCCAGGCTCCTTTGGGACTTTTGTTATCATCCTGAGGTTTGCATAGCCGAGTGTGTAAATTCCGTGGGCGAACGTTGTTTGCATATTTGCGTACTCACATCTTCCTGCGCCTTATGGCTCTTCCATCGAAATAGCCTGTCCATTTGGCAGGTGGCGGAGGGAGGCGCAATAATTCCCTCAAACTTCACGGAAGATCACTATTATAGGTTCCCATCTCGCGCGACTTCATCGACGCCCGAACGTCGCACGTGGACGGCTTCATTAACACACGGCATATTCCGATTCTGGACGGATCGAATGGTCTGTCAATGTCTGTAGTTACCCCCTTTCAACACTTTAAGGTGTTTCCAAGGGCAACAAGATAATAGCTCTGTTATAATACCTAAACTGCCAAGAAATCAAAGACGGTGTTGTTAACGCCGTCTGTCATCTTTCTTAAAAAAGGAACTGGTTCAAGTATCTTATTTTTTTAATCCATTAATAGCGGCACTACGATTTTTCATGGCTTTCGTTGTTTTTTTTTATAACAGA
This sequence comes from Tetramorium parvispinum, assembly GCA_011638315.1. Lineage (NCBI taxonomy): Eukaryota > Metazoa > Arthropoda > Insecta > Hymenoptera > Formicidae > Tetramorium > Tetramorium parvispinum. Next base: position 3,924 of record VBVR01001445.1, on the reverse strand, counting down.
CTGCTTTCGCAATGTAAATATATCTAGATGTCTACAATTGTAACAAATGTTTTTTTTCCTGCTTTTTTTTAATGTTAGAAAATTTTTCTGTAGTCAAAAGCAATCGGGATCGATTAATAAGAGTTCTTTGAAAAAATTTGTCTTTGAGCTACAATCTGAACCGTACTGTCTACATACGTTAGTATTGCTATAGTCGCTGCTGCAGGATTAATTAGATCGCAACGCACAGATTGAGGGGAACGGACGGCTGGAAACGCGCGGACGGACGCGGTATCGCGGCTGTCGTTGTGATACGAGCACTGGATGCTGATCCGCGAGGGATTCAACGTGGAGGCCGGTCGGTTCACATCCCACTCGCCCTCTCGATTCCCTCTGCTGCATAGAGGACGGCGCCGAGGACCTCTCTCTCTCTCTCTCTCTGTTTCTCTCTTTCTCGTTCTCTCGATTCCCGGCACGAGAAGCGCCTGCGCGCCTATCGATTCTGTCGGTTCCCGCAGGAATACCGGACGCAACGCCTTGCTTTCTGCGTATCGTTCTAGTCAGGACACTAGAGTGTCCTTAGCCAGCGATCCTCTTGTAAAGATTGGAATTTTTTGTTAATCGAATCAAAAAGAACTTTCCGAGAGATTCGAAATTATGCGAAAGTTTTTCGGAAATTCGAAACATGAAAATTTCAATGAGAGTAAGCTACTTCTGGTTTGGCGAGCTTTAAAAAACAAAATATAAAATAATATAATCTTCGAATAATCTTTTATTTAGTTAAACTATTAATGGAATATAATGGAAACAATATTCTTATTAATTCTAAATGTCAATCATTTCAAAAAATATATATATTTTAACTTTTATTTTGTATTATATTTAAGAGAACATAAAAAACTTCAAGTCTTTTTATCATATTATTTTAGGAAAATTAAATCCTTGAAATCCTAAAAATTTATTAATTTCGTTTATTCATAAATATCACTATTAGATTAAATATATAGCCAATTTGACAAGCGAGATTTATTTTATAGATTTTAATTCATTTATTATTTAAAATTCCATTAATATTAATTTCACCATAATAATCCAATTTTCCCACTGTTAAAAAATAACCGTAATTCTTTATTAACGAAAATATTTTAATATCATAGACATGTATTTCGTCCGCTTTTATCCTGGCGCCTCGGTGAATAAACCGATCGCCTTGTTTGCAACCACTATTGCGTGCATTCGCACCCCCTACAGCAATTGCGTTACAAGAAGGTGGGACTCCGAGTTAACCCCCGAGCTGGGGTCGAGAGGGATGATGGTAGTCGAGCGAGGGATTCGACGGTCAGTCTGATGCAGCATTGCCAATACGATTAATAATATATATGTGCGATAATACATCATATACAGAATATACATCACGTAGAATTATAGCATCATATTTTAATACGCTATAATTTTTTTTCGAGATTGAAAGACTCTCTTGTTGAATTCTCTTTTGTTTTTTTCATATAAAACAATTTAATTGTCCCTAACAATATATCAAAAGTTTGATTTTAGAAGAATGGCGGCATTGTGAAGCTGCATCCGTATATGCGGACATCAACATGTATTTGATAAATGCGTTCATGGAAATGTACAAATTCTCTTGTGTCGATCGCTAACGTACAATCCGATTCTTCCATCCCGAAAAACATCATTCATCTCGCGAATATTTAACAGAGCGTATCGTTTAAGCTCGCTAACGAAATCAACACAATACAAAATTGTCTTTAAACTTCAAGCTTTGTGAGTTAAAATTCGCTTAGTTGAAAAGTTTTGTGGAGCTTGCGAAGTTCGCGATTCTGCGCGCAATTTCACAAAGTGGCTGCGAACGCGTATTCTGGTCTAGAAATCCCAGAAACGTAGCAGTAGCAGAGGATGCAAAGGGAAAGGGTAATTATAGACTCGTTGCCGAGGCCGGCGGTGTTCCCTACGGGACTCTCGTGCTCTTCGTTTTGCGAGCGACGAGAAAAACGAGTGCGATTCGAAACCGAGGCCGCATGTATCTTCTTCGCGCCTTTAATGCTAAATGTAGCTCTGATTTTTCCCGCATCAGAAATCGAAATATTTCAAGGAGAAACTTCATTACCGTTGCTTCAAGTATCTTTCAAATATTGGAAATGAAAAGCTTCTCGTATCTATAATTCAAATGAAAACGATCTCGTATCTCTCGGCGGCGTAAAATAAATATTTAATTTATACGATATTGGATATCTGATTTATTATCACTTAATAGAAAGAACAAATGTATTTTGCTTAAAGAATTGAAATATACATTTCGAAACTCTTAAACGTGCGCCACTCCGATTTAAAAATAATATTGAATCTTATATATATATATATTTTTTTACTGTTATCCAATAGCAGTTCGTATGGATTCCTTACAATAATAATACTTTGCCATAAAAGCCGTGGTCAGTTTGAGTGTTCTCGTGATCCAGGAAACCATCTTGTCAAATGTCGTTCTTCGACAGAGAAATATTCGCAACGTCCAAGGGGCGTCGTTGGCCGACTACGAGACACGTTGAAGGATAAATATGCATCGCGACGACACACTCATGTGCTACCTCCTATCACGTGTTTGCATATCCGGTACGAAGATGCATTCGCAATCTACAGGACATCTCAAAGCTATTGCGTAACTTTTTATACAAGAATTTTTAGAATTGATTCGAGATTGAAAAATCAGTTTACGTTCGTTCGAATTTACGTGAAGAAACTTATCTATCTCCTACCATGGAATTAAAAAGTCATTAAAGAGAAGAATTATATATTTTTTTCATGTTTCCAAGTCACATCGCATTATTTTTCAGTCCGTTTATTGTAATAAAACTTAAGTCGATTTATTTCAAATTTTTATTAAGTTTAGAGTTGAAATCCAATGCGACAGAAACGGATCGTCCTGTATAATGATGCGCGCGCGCACACACATACACACACACGTATTGATAGAGAAAACCGATCGTTACTCACTGGTCCCTTGCACAATGCACGATGCACTAGAGACATGCACATGCACGGACGATGTCATCGCGCCTCCTTCAAGATAAGATGTTACTCACGGTGCTTTTCAGCGCGCGTGGCTCTTTGCGCGGACGAGCGTGAAATCTCGACAGGCATCGCGAACAATACTCGCGTAATATATAGCGGTGTCGTCCTCTCCAAGATGCCCGCCGGGAAATACGGATTGGAAGAAATTCCGAGTCTGTCATCTGTGCGTGTGGAAAAAAAGGAGAAAAAGAGAGGGACCGACCCTCCTTTATGCTAAAGAGCAAAAACATATTTCTTTTATTAAAAGTGATTATAACAAAAGCAACCAAATTCACAAATTATTCGCGATACGCTACGATTTAAGCAATGACGAAATGAGTTGGTACAATCGTGAAAAGATTCACGAGATTTTGAAGAATTCTATCACTAAAAATTTATCGTTTATTGAAATTTATATTTTCCAGTTAAATGTCCTTAGATTAATTTCACTATTATTTCATTAAAGTCTCTCGATTAAACATTTCGAAATTATAATTCTATTTTTTTTAGTTCTTTATTCCTCTATCAGATCGCGAGTACAAAGCAACAGCTGTTTCGGCACTCAGACGATCCTAATCACATAACTCTAATCGACCACCCTAGCGTCAAATTCACGGGAAGTTACGGTCCGGAAGAAGCGCTCCTTTCAAGTCTGCCGCTTATCACCGTGCGATCCTTGCGAGGGAACGAGGAACATCCTGCTAATCTGTGCAGCAAATTAGATCGACCTAGTCCCTGAAACCATCGCCCCGATGCTGGTAGAGACTTAACCGTAGACTGTTCACTTCCCTTAGCTACGTGGGTACCAGCAGAGATTCCGACAAGTCTAATCAAAATAATTTGTTAACATCCGCATTCGTATGAGCGGTTAACTTATTC
>VBVR01001444.1:0-30533 GCA_011638315.1 Tetramorium parvispinum | reverse complement strand
ATATATATATATAATATATATATGTATATATTCGTACCTTGCCATATACTTCGTATAGCACATCGTCTATTAGCTTGATTTTGTAGGTATCGGAAAACATCTCGTCTCCTAAAAAAAAATATATACGTAATATTATAATCCTAAAGACTTCAAATTTTATTGTGTGCCGATTCTACATTCACGATCTTATGGTAACTACACGTTATTACAGCGGTCTCGTGAAATGTCGCGAACATATGGGAGGTTAGGAATTTGATAGAAATTTTATACAGAAAACAAACTATATTATCATAATCGTATTAATTCATCGTGCAATATCGAAGCTTTTGCTTGTGATTCTGTTTAGAAAAATGATGCAGGAATATTTTGAAATATATCCAAATATTATCAGACTCGAAATACCTTCATTTAAGTATTTCGTTCCCATTATTACAGCTCGGCAATAAAAATGAAAAATATTTGGTTCATGCGATCGGGGAAATCATTCTCCACTCTCTTACCGGTGAAAAGATCCTTATAAATCTTCATTGTGGAAGATGGAGAAAGATTCAACTGCAGCTAAAACTAAACAAGACACGGTCACCCAAAAGAGCGCACCGGAAAAGAAGGAAACTCGGCAAAGGTCTGACGAACGTCTCTGAATTTCGGCTGTGACGAACACATACCAAGACCGCTAAATACTCTTGCAATACCGTCCTGACATCTAGTGAACAGTCAGGAGTCCTCTCGTGACTGTTCACTAGACCGGGAAAATGAAGAAATTGGAAAATCTAATTAATTATCGAAACAAATTATTGAAGAATGGACAAGAAAATATTTAACATGCGCGCAGTAAACATTTCTAGATTTATTTATAATATTATTAATATATAATACTTTATTAAGTCATGATTATGTTAAATAAGTAGATTTAAAAGAAAATTACGATTTACCTTCTTCTACACATAAATCTTTCTCATGTCAATATTGTCCATAATTAGAAATAGATACATACTATGACATGCACATATTTATAAAATAAATGTTTTTTAAATAAATCAAGATATTTATCATAAAATTTTTTACAAGACTAATAGAAAAATAGTATTATTTTAAATTCTTAGAAATATGAAAAATTCTCGGAAATATCAATAAAATTCTTAAAATTTTAGACAGCGAAATCTCCTCGCTAATTACGTTCTGATATTTGTCCAAATTTTCAGAATCGCAATTCTTGGAAATCTCAGAAAATTGAACAACGATTGGTGGGACGGCCAAATTGAATAATGTGATTGGTCGAAATGGCCTTAATAAAAATCAGTGCTTACCAAGCAATAACATAAAGTACAAAGTGCATAGAGGCGTTAATTAACAGATTCTCTTCAAAATGAAGGTCCATTCCATTTTCAGAGATTTCTCTCTCTCTCTCTCTCTCTCTCTCTCTCTCTCTCTCTCTCTGTCCTATCGATCAATGATACGTTGGCGCACGTGCGAAAATTCTGATTAGATATTTTTTTCTGCCGTATTTGCTTTTGCAAACAGTGCAATTACTTCATGAAAACTGATTTGAGAACGCCTGTCTATGCGCAAATTTTATCGAAGAGTTTCGATTGCAACGCGAGTCGATACTCGATAGCCGCGGATGACATCAGATGACATTGCTGATCACTGGGTATATTGAAGTCAGTTGCGTACAGTCAGGATAGTTGTCGATATTTTTGTGAGAGGAACGAAAGCCATTTTAAACAACAAGAAGAAGAAAGTAGCTGCGAATCGTTTTGACGTCAGGTTAGCAATCGGTAATTATTCGTTTCGCCATTGTACGCGAAAATCCACCGCTGCTGCACCGGCTGGAAATTCTGTTTCTTGTCGATGCCAAGTCCGTCCATTTTGTCAAGAGTCTCTCTTGTATTGCACGATCGATCTTGTTGCGCATTAGGTTTGTAGCCACAAAGCAAACTTTGGACTGTTCGGTTACGTGTAATGTGACTTTAGGTTTTATTTCGTGTTGCGTCCAAAGCGGCTCCTAACATCGTCAATATTATTTTACAATTTACAATATTTGATCTGTAGATCCGTTTATACTATTGCTACAGTTCAGTACAAGATTAAAAACGGTTGGCTCATTAATTTTTAATATATATATTATATGTATATTTTTTTCTTTTTTATTTACAGATCATCATGCAGATCTTTGTAAAAACCCTCACTGGGAAAACCATTACCCTTGAGGTAGAAGCTTCTGACACAATAGAGAACGTCAAAGCTAAGATCCAAGACAAAGAAGGTATTCCTCCGGATCAGCAACGTCTGATTTTCGCTGGGAAGCAACTGGAAGACGGCAGAACTCTTTCCGACTATAACATCCAAAAGGAATCAACGCTTCATCTCGTTTTGCGTCTTCGCGGAGGAATGCAAATCTTTGTAAAGACTCTCACTGGGAAAACCATCACCCTCGAAGTCGAAGCTTCTGATACTATAGAAAATGTGAAAGCTAAAATTCAGGACAAAGAAGGTATTCCTCCAGATCAACAGCGTTTAATCTTCGCTGGTAAGCAATTAGAAGATGGCAGAACTCTTTCCGACTATAACATCCAGAAGGAATCTACACTTCATCTCGTTTTGCGTCTTCGTGGAGGAATGCAAATCTTCGTAAAGACTCTCACGGGTAAGACCATCACCCTCGAAGTCGAAGCTTCAGATACTATAGAAAACGTGAAGGCCAAAATCCAGGACAAAGAGGGAATTCCTCCAGATCAACAGCGTTTAATCTTCGCTGGTAAGCAATTAGAAGATGGCAGAACTCTTTCTGATTACAACATTCAAAAGGAATCAACGCTTCATCTGGTTTTGCGTCTTCGCGGAGGAATGCAGATCTTCGTAAAGACTCTCACGGGTAAAACCATCACCCTCGAAGTCGAAGCTTCGGACACTATAGAAAACGTGAAGGCCAAAATCCAGGACAAAGAGGGAATTCCTCCAGATCAACAGCGTTTAATCTTCGCTGGTAAGCAATTAGAAGATGGCAGAACTCTTTCTGACTACAACATCCAAAAGGAATCCACACTCCACTTAGTTTTACGACTTCGCGGAGGCGCGCTCTTGTAAACCGGAAATCTACAGAAAGGTCCGCTAGTCGTAAATTAAATAGTATCAGTAGTATCAATATAGCATTGATTACTTTTTTAATTTACGCTTCAAGTCTATATCTGCGTATAACTTTCAATATTACTTGCATCAAAGTACAAGAATGTAAGAAATTGTAATCCAAATATGTAAGTGGACGCATTCTTGTGCAATAAAGATACAAAGTCAAGATTAATATCTCTCGAATGATTTTCAGCAAACTTAAAAACTCAACCACATTTCCTTGACAGAGCTTATTAAATAACTTTACAGATATATATTGTCGCATATAATTGATGCTCATTAATATTGTAAAATGAAAGTTGCAATGCTAAGTTGCATTTTAAAGTAAACAATCTATTTCATCTAACTTCCGATTGATTCCGATTTTAAATCATAGATGAACAAGTTATATCTTTTAAATGTTTGATATCGCAACTAGTTTGGATAATGAATACTGATAAAGTTACAAATGTACCTATTTTTAACTCAATAATAAGCATCACTATGTTTTTCCGCGTTCCAAGCAGCGAAAGAAAGAAAGGTAATATTCTTGCATTAACAAATATTTATTAATATATAATGTACGCAATATAAAATAAAAACAAGTTTGATGAAAGATTGCATCTCAGTTCGCACTGAATATATGTACGATTATATACATGATGATCGTGACATTAATTAACACTTATTATTAACAATTAATTAACACACCTGCATATTCAGTCTAAACATACATATATGCAAATAATATACATATATGAATAGCGATACACAAAAATCAAAATTTCATAATCACATAATCATGAAATAATTTACACACTAATTATACTGGTAATCTCTAAACAAACATGTCACATGGAATGACTTTTCCATTGCTGTGCACACTTTTGTGCTGGTCTTCCTTCTACTACTGACTTCATATAATAAATATTCTTATACAGGTCCTGTAATAATTATTAATTATATTATTGCGTTACACATTCTATTACATAAAATTTGCAATCTTTTTTAACGATGATACGTCACTCACCTATAAAGCTTAATAACACTGGTAAGAATATTAGACCATGCGCCGCTCCGAACAAAACGATTCCTAAATACATTCTGAAATAAAAAACTCGGAAAATCTGCGACTTGGCGAACGCTAACACCACGATTCCTACGAATTTCGTCAAAGTAATCCCGGAGAATACCTGGAAGATAAGACAAGAAAATTAATATATACAAATATATTAATTTAAATGTTTTACTTGTTCAAGAAAATCAGAAGATTCTTTTAAAATATTTAAACTAAAAAATAACGCTTGTGCTTCGCGACATTTAATTTGGACTTACAGAACTTCCCATGTCGGAAAGAGCTTCCGCTACTTTACTGATTCTCGTCTTCGATGTAGAAGTAATGTAGGAGTGCACTATATGGCTGCAGAATTCCACGGAGATACCAGCCGCCTATAAAAATTCATGTTTTATCACATAATATACAATAGCATTACATAACAAATGTATTATATAATGATTTAATAATGATTTTTAAAAATTAATGAAACAATAATGATTTTATACACATACAGTATTAAATAATGATAAAATTTTATATCATAATTATTAATGATAATAATTATTACTTATAATTGAAATTATTTCATTGGAGAAAATGAAAAAAGAAATGAATATAAATTAATGAAATAAATATTAATAGTTTAACACGAACCATGACTAAATTTACGAGAGAAACCGCATTTAAACTAATGTTCCACCAGTACATTAGGCCCGCTAAATCGATTATTATCATTAAAACAGTAAGGAGGACTATAAATGCAGAGAATAATGAAAATCCCGTGAGAAATAGCGTCACTACGAAGATCACAGCGAGGGATAAACTTATCGACGTCAAGGTTTCCTCCCAGATGGTTAAATATTGCTCGTAAAACACGTAGAACACACTGAAACACGTAACGAAAAATTTATTCGACAATTAATAATATAATAGCAAAAAATTGCGAAAATAAAAAAAATTGATAACAATTTATTCAGCGTGACTATCCACATTTTTCAAAATTAGATATTTATTTTAAAATGTAGGATTTTTTAAATCGCAATTAAATTTTATTACGAGAGAATCTTACCTATATGGAAATACACGAATATTTGTATCGGACACCTTAGCTTCGTTGATTGTATTTGTGATATTTTCCGATATTACTCTAGCGGCTTGCAGCGCCTCGTACCAATCGGATGATTTTTTTAAGGGTGTATGGTAACCCATGAAATATGAGTCATTTACATCGGTCAGATCGAATAGATCATAAAAAAAGTTTATTGCCTGCTCAAACAAAAAGTTTTAGATTTATTATTTAAAAAAATGTTTAATTTTATTTTAATTTTTAAATTTAATTTTAGCTACTAACGTTTTGGAAATTGAAAAGAAATTCTTTTGGCACGGTGTGCCAAAATGTTTTATTTAATAGCTTCATCATATCAAATCGCTAAAAAATAATTTCTAACAATGCTGACTCACATCGAGATAAGAGGCTCTGCCAGCTTTGGCGCATTTTTGATCTGGAATGTCCTTCACGAAATAAGGGATATACTTCCTGAAACTCGTCTCATTCGGACGAGAGATATTCTGATCAAGGCCAATTTCACATGGTGGACAAGTTTCTGTAAATTATTTTATTGTTATCAAGTTAAAATTGCTAAATAGATAAGGAAGAAAATTATGTATAAGTAAAGAGAACATGTTCCCCGAAAATTGATATTCTTATTACATATTTGCATACATAGACATACATATCAATTATAATTTTTAATATCATGATGTCGATACATACCATTCTGGTGCGGACAAAAGGATTGATTGTTCGCGTAATATCTGCAGCAGCCAATCGTCGACCAATCCATATAATCATCTATCCACGATGAGGCTGCTTTAAACAAATAAGACCTGCAAGTATTTAAATAATTATTAAATTATTAATATGCAATTATTAATACTAAATATAAAATTCTTTGTGATATTTTCAAGTAACTTTCTCATTAGCTATAAAGATCTCCGGGAAAAGATTGCAAATTGATCAACAATAACGTAAAAAAATGTAAAATAGACATAATGAAATATAAATTAATATTTTGTGTTAAAATGTTAAGTAGAAAAAAATATGTTAATCGTATTTCTTTAGTTTTATTTATCTTTTGCAACACACATTTTTTCGAGATTTAAAAAATTGAGAGATACAAACACGGCAGATTGTTTTGCAGCTGAATATATCTGTGTGTATAAAGAATCCGAATTGCATCCCTGACCGCCACATATGATGTTCTGTACCTCCTTCTTGCTATAATTTAAGCCTTCTGTCACGACAAAATATACAGGTGGTCCCATCGATAAAAGTTCCTCCATATACTAAAAATATAACATTCGTTAAAGTTGTGTAAATGCAATGTAATATTCTATATATAATAATTCTAAAAATGACATAAACAATTGCATTCTTTTTAATTTTAATAAGAGATTTCTCGCGTAAATTTTTAAGCATAAGTGATTGACTGGGCGTTAAATTGTAACAATAATGATAAGATAATTTTCATTGTTTTCTTATTTTTTTTATATTATTTACCGTGAAGTATTTAAGAACGTAAGAATCTTCAGGCATCGACAACTTCTGGTCCAGTCCAACCTCGACTTGCGGTAAGACTATGATATGAGTAGCAAGAACGGCAACAAAAATCGTTAGGACAATAATTCTGACCGGCGTCTTCATCAGAAATGGTGTGTAGGCACGTTCGAAGATTACATGAACGATACCATTCCGTTCGTCGACATTCGAGTTATCTTTGACGGAAATACAACACAAAACATCTAGACGATTATTCTGAAAAATATCAATTAAAAATTTATGCATGTTAAACATTCAGAATCTCGTTAAAGTTGGAATATTAATTATTTGTAACATTATTGTAATTAAATAACATAATTAAAGTCTTAGAAAAATTGAAATAATTACAATAATGTGAATATAATTAAGATAATATTAACTCGCATTTGTTACATTGATTGTTGAAGACAACTCTTCCATAGAATGGCAAAATTTTTATTAAAAATTTGTACAATTTACCTCAGCTCTCTGAGCATCAAGAGACAATAGAGCGACGAAAGCCGTTATTTGAAGAAGGAAATTAATTAAAATCGATAGCGAAGCGTACATCGCAAAGGTGTTGACCGCTGGCATTGCAGAAAATGCTCCTGAAATTTTTATTTTTGTTACATTATAATTACAAACATAGAGAAAAATTTCTTACTTAATTTTTTAAAAATAATTTGTATGATATTTTTACGTACATACCAATAAGAAAACAGAAACATTCGGATGTGCTGGTAAGCAACATCGAAGGTCCGACTGCAGCCAAAATCCTACCGATGTGTTCTGGAATTGTTTCGTCGGTGTGTCGAGGATTTCTCTGATGATTTTGCACCAAGATAAAAATGTTGTCGACTCCGACAGCCAGTACTAAGAAAGGAATTACCTAAACAATAATTTACCATTGAATTATTGCTTTTACTTTATTTAGTTTAATTTTAATCGTTTGCAAAATTACATACTTAAATTTTTTTATTTTATACAATACCTCGATTGTGAGCAGTGTGGTTGGCACGCCAATAAAGCCGAAAATACCGAGAGAACAACCAACCGATGCTATGACTATGATGATTCCACCGACACTCAATACGATTCTACTTTCAGTCTAAATTGGAAAATTATAATTTAAACGTTTTGCGCTATATGTTCATTTATCTTAATAATTTCGCGATATTAATTATAATGATAAAAACTTACGAAACAACCAACAACGGAAGCCTTGAATTTGCCGAGAGCTAAAGCGACATAAACGAACATGACAAGATAACTAATAACCACGGTTAACACTTCCGCTTTCGATGTCCTGTCTAATTCATCTTGTATCGATTTTTCGGTCGACCATGCGACGTCCATGATTACCGGTCGATCATTTTGGTTCCACTTTTCCATAAAATCGAGGAAGCTAAAATTTACAATAATCACACAAGTTAGTACATCTAATTTATGGCACATTAATAATAATTTTTCGCGATTCTTTTCTCTTTTGATTTTTACACACCGTTGTTCCCATTTATAGATCGATTCGAGTTTCGTCTCATTGAGTGAATTTTTCACCAGAAACGTTAAGACTAATCCGGTCGCTTTAATATAATCCGCGGAAGTATATTGAAATTCGCCTTCTTTGAGAAAACCTCCGGTTGCGATGGCAGGTAGTATGGGTCCTTTGTACAGCCCCAGACAATCTGGATTAAAAGAATTTCTGAAAGGCAATTTATTAAGAATTAAACATAAAATTTTTAAAACAATTTTTATAATATTAGAAAAAAATATTCTTTTAGAAGAAAGATCCGATAAGATCCTTGTTACTTAAATTTGTTAAATATGTTCACATTTTTCTTTGATTGGGAAATTATTTACTTTAATTAAATTAAATTATTATTAATATTCTAACTTATAAATAATGGATTTAATTAGCATAGAATTATTACTGTCGTAAATTTTTATTGACAATATTATTATTGCACTATTTATTAGGCAAATATTAGGCGAAAGTGTAGATTGATGATTACTTACTGCATACATTTGTACAAGTGATCCAGATAATTAACTTCATATCCGTCGGAAGTCCCTGTTTTATTGAAAATTTTAATATTGTTCTGGAAATATCCCCATACACTTTGCACAGTGCAGAGATCAAGAGTAACCGGTCCAGTAAAATCGCTTTGTACGGGAGCGTAGCAGATCTTTTCCAGTCCTTCTTCGGTTTCTTGGCCCAACTGCGCACGTTGAAAATATTAGTTTTATTATATCTCGCAGACTAAATATTAAGTTCTTTAATTATACCGACATACTTGAAAAATCTGCTGCTGCAGATTATATACTTCTAACAAGAACTCCTTATCAAACACTGGTCCGAATTCCAGAACTCCAGTTGGAGTTTCATGCTTCACCTATCGCGATACGAAAAGAATTTATTTTCATATTAAGAAAATAGTAATTTATTAATATTAAAGAGTATATTGCAGTAAAAATCTAATCTATCGAGAAGGAATGTTGATTTTACATATTGCGAGTTTTATTTCCGGGTATTTATGCAAAAAAATTAGAGTTATACCACTATCATAATCATTGCAATAAGTATCTTACTTTTTTAACACCAATGGATTTTATAAAGATTTGTTCGGTCCGATAAAACGGCTGGAATCGGTTATCAAAATAATCCTTTTCTAGCCTCGCTCTGCTACTCGGCGCTGCCCATATTTCTATGGGGTTTACCGTCACCGAAAGAACTTGGATTCCGTGACACAGACCAACAACAATGTATGAGACCGTAAACAAAGTGATAATGGGATACTTGGCGAACACTGTTGAATATTGAGAATCGTTAACATTTATTACTTGCAGTTAAAAATTTATTTTTTGCACATTATGTAATCATATGGTAACGAAAAAATTGCTTAATGCTATAAAAAAATAATAATTTTCTGCAAACATGATTTTAAATTGTATCTAACTGTGCAAGAAATATATATTTATAAAGTATAATTAAAAATGTAATATAATTTTATTAAAAATTGTATCGAGTAAAATATTGTATCGTATATACAAAAATATTATTATAATAGATTTCCATCATTAAGATATCACGCACACACACATAACATATAACATAAAAGTGTATTTATAAAAAAACATGTAATTACCTCTTCCCCATACAGCAAAGGCAGCTTCGAAGACTTTTTGATAACTTTGTCTGCAGCTTCCGTTTGTTTTTCTTGGCGGTTTGAAAGAACCTAGAAGCATAAGAATATTGAGGAATAAAGTACTTAAACAATTTCAAATTAAACAGAAACACATTCTTTAATTTTCAGCATCAATTAAAAATTAATTTTCCTGCTGTTCATACCTTTCTTATGCCTCTTGAAGAAAGTATACACGCCACTTGCTATAATTGTGATTAAAATAACAAGTATAGCCGCTATGACGCCGTAGCCATTAAATTCGCCGATCATAAACTCGTGTGACTTAAAATTTAATTCTATGAAGGGACAAGCGTCGGGACAGTCGACGCAACTGCAGGCTATAGTCGAGTTCTGGCAAAACCAAAAAAAGAAATACCAAATTTAATAAATTAAATTCAAAATAAATTAATAAACTTCGTAGATCCTTTCATACCAGAAACCGAAAGCGTTTATTCCTCTAGCACTTACGTCGTAAGGCTCGCTGCACGTTTTGGTTGTAGCATTCCACGGCTCGTCGCCCCATTCGTCAGGTATGTCGTAAACGTATGTCATCTGGAAGGGCGTCAAAGGATTGATTTTGAGATTGCCCATGAAGTCGTACCATCTTTAAAAATTATAAACCATATGTATTATTTGTGATTTTGTTTTATTTTATTTATTGTTCCGAAGTATGTCACATCATGCTTTTTACTTACATTTTTGGAGTGCATCTGCTGGCTCCAGTGTCCCAGCCGCAGCCCAAATCCATGGCCAAATTTCCACTAGTAGGATTGACAATGTCTTTACAAGAATCATATGTCCCATTTATGAATGTTTCCGTGATATGAATCTAAAATACGGTCAACAGTATTAAAATTGTTTTCATAATACATTAACTTTTGTCTTGCTACTAAAATTATCCGTTGCTTTAATTGACATATTAATTTGTTATTTGTTCGTATTTATTTTTAATACTTATTATCTATTATATATATTCATTGTTATTAATTTTGTTATTGATACGCTATTTTATTATTTGGTCTTTATAAACTTAAAATATTACAGTTGCTTTTCTATCCATTGACTTATTTTTTTGAGAAGATTAAAAAATTCTAAGCCAAAACTCTAAGATTCACCTCAGATTCGACTACAAACTCGGGACCGTCCTCTTCGTGGTCTTTCTTGGTCACGTTCACGAATCGACCCTGCTCGGGACTGCAAGTTATGTCGCAGATCAATCGAAACATATTTCTCATGCAGGTCGGACACCTGCCGAAAATGCTTTCTGCCTGCCCCATACTGGTATCCATTGTAAAGATCTGATCGGCGTTGCAGCATGTAATCGGTGATTCTGCAGGACGTCAAACATCTCGCAATTACATAATCGTGCATAATTATCCTCGGAAGCGGAGAAGCCGCTTGGCCTCCACCAATTGCTACCGATCTCGCAAAAACATACAAACCGTCGTTCTCGAAGTACTGCGGACATCTCTTCTGTAGAATAGCTTCAGCCGTCGAGTTGTTAATCTTCTGAGCGAGGACGTTCTTTGCCACGCACGTCCGCACCATTAAAGGATTAGGAGTTAGACCTCTTCCGCATTCACCGTACCACGCACAATAATACTGTTTATCCGCCGAGACCAAGACGCAACATAGCGCGAGAAGAAGACCAAGCGCTTCCGGTCGCGTCATATTGTGGCTGTATTTGTTAAACGCTGTTAATCGAGGGGTTTACCTCTAAAATTCAATTCTGTATCCCAATAGTAGCTGATGTCCTGCGATGCGCGACAACGAGAATTGGAGCTAGCAGCTTCAAGACGTTGCTGTTATCGCGGGCAAAACAATCGCGAGCGAGATTAACGTGATAAATACCACTCTTCGGCAATGTACCTTCTCGGACGAATTCTCATCTCGCGCTCTCATCCCTTCCCGCGCGCCCGCACAATAAATTCTTCCGCGCTCGATTGTACATTATTTATTTTAGTATACAATCGTAATTTTATTCGAATTTTATGTGACAGATTCGTTCTCGTCGAATGTATACACCGTAATCCTTTCCGTGTAATTTTATAATGTTCACTGCAAACTGTAAAGTATCGTAAGTTTACTAGTTTACGTCGCTTCGCAGATCTTTCGTTCAGTCTCACCACAGATTTATTCGTCGAACTGTCGGATACATTCGCGAAAATGTCGAGATACTTAGATGTCCATTATTCACCTTTCCAGATTGAATGAACAACTGTCTCGAATAATCTGCACTTCATCGTACCAAATAGCATTTATCGGACCCCGTCTGATGCCCCGGTAGCTTATCGTGCAGGTGAGAATTCAAAGCGTTTTCTTATCAACATTACGTGTTAAATGTGAGATGTTGAAATTTTTTTTCAGTTGTTTTATCAGAATCGAATTAGAAATAAGTAGGAAATGAGAAAACCTATTGTTAAATGCTACTTGATACAATGCGTTATTATCTTCTCTTGTTTTATTTTAGAAATAAATAGAATAGGAATTATAATAGGAATAAATAAATTATCGCTTGGTCTGTAAACGTAACGTATGTAAAATTGTAACGTTTGGTCTCTTATCCACCTATAGTTTCAGTCAAAATGACATTTCCTACGTGCATGCGAATATTCGAATATTCTCTCTCATTAAATTCTCAGAATAAATTGAATTCAAGGAATTAGAAACCAATCTGTTATTTAAGCGGATTTTACTATTTAGTTTACTCATCTGCGATATTTATTAATCGCTTTACGACTCAGTCAGAGATTATCGAACACCTGTGAGATTACCGATATCTTGTATTCCTATGAAATAATGTGATAAAACTTTTTGTATTTAAGTTGCAAGCTTTTGTTTTTATGTGTCGCGCGACGTTTGTTCGCTTGAGAAGCGGAACATATTGGCATATTAGCGTATATCTTTGATAATTTTTTATCTCAATATTCTATTTTTGTATTTTTAATTTTAACAAGTATTGTTCAATATTTATTTAATGATTGAGAACTCGACTCTTAATAAATATTTAAAAAATGCGCAATAAGAAAGACAATTTTAGCAAAATGAATGGCATTATCCAACAATATTTCTTAACTGACTATTTAATCTTCTCAAGAATGTTCGCAAAAATTTATTCTAAATTTCAATAAATAAAGTTACAATGAATTAAATGTATTGGCAATTGATTACGAATGTAATCGACGTGATTCTATGCGATGTAATAGGAAATTCCAAAACAGGATTAATTGTTTGTCGTCGCAGGGAATAAAATCGACAGAGTTTCCATAATGAATAATCATATTTTAATGACTCAATGATTGTACAAATGGATCACTCTTAAACGTCTCCGCATACAACCGAGGAACAATAACAACGAATATAGCAATCATCGTAATCATAATATATCCCACTGCTAACGTACCGTTCACGTAACGAGTTGAGAAAACGTAAAGGGTTCTTTTTTTTATACTCTCTTGCGCGTATCCATATATTTCCGCGCGCTCGCATACGCTGCAACATTTAATCTCATCCTTGGTTCTCGCCACCCCAGCTCGTTTTACGTTTCAACGTAAGGAAGAGACTCGTCTCCGTTATACATATATCTCCGTCCTACTTTTCTCGTTTCCTCTGGAAAGACTCATTACATCGTTACACGCTATTTCGTCTTCATTTCGTTATCACCCGCCCCCGTCTTCCTTTCCTTCAACTGTGTCCCTATAACGTCTCTTCTCTCTCTCTTTCTCTCACTCATTCTTATATATCCTATATATTTATATATATAATAATCCTACCAATCCCGCATTTCTCTCTTTCAGACCTCTCTCTCGTCCTTTTATTCTCTTTTTATTTTCTCTCTCTCTCTCTCTCTTTTTCTTTCTCTCAATATAATATTCTCGGTGTCCCCAATAAATTCCCAAGGTATCGCCCTAATCGTAGGTGTATACCCCCAAATATTACTATGTTCAACGGTAGCGATAAAGTTTATATATATCTATCAATAAAATTTCTGGAAGAATGTCAATAATCATACAATAGACGATCAATCGTTCGACGATCCACTGCGTACCCGGGGGGGCGAAAAATATGAAACTCGGTACTAGGCCAACTATTGGGATACGTCTCCGAGCTTGAGTGTCTCGACCCTGTTCGATTTTTGTTTCCTCCGACCTGATTCATCGCTGAGGAAAGTGCGTAAATGTGTGGTTTCGTCGTTGGAATCGCGAGCGATCGGATAGAGATTCGTTTAATCCTCCTCACAGACGAAAATTTTATCAAATATCTAATCAAGAAATAAATTTCTGGAATCGAATGTAATTTCTCAGAAGTTCTCAAAAGTATCTAATTTTTAAAATAATTATTTAAACATTCGCTTTCTTCGCGGAATATAATGTTACATAGATTCTATGTCGATTGGGAAGAAACATTTATAAAAAATTAAGTGTGTTAGCGGATTGTAACCTGCCTGCATTTCGTTCTTTTTTTTTATTTTATTTTAATATTTGCACGAGGAGCTTTTACGATTCTGCGAATGTAAATATGAAACAAATGACTTTTTGAAGATTATACAAAACGTACATTTATACAAATCTTTAAAAACAACTATGGTTGAATGAACCTTAACCTTTGATGATATCATATTTTTAAATCTTCACGAGATTTCTTAAGTGAGAAGATAAAGATAAACATGCGAGGTGCACTATCTTAAGCTCGATTAAATCCGATTAAAAGACACCTGGCCGCGATAAAATAACGGCGACGAGAACGCTTTTCGATCTATACATGCGTGATAGATACGAAGAAAGCGCCCGCACTTCGAATGCACAAGAAGAGACAATCATGCTTACTACATTGTTTATACAGCTGTGGACTTGGACTTCACTTATCAGAGATAATGCTCATGTCGGGATAAGAATAAATAGATTTCGCTCTTATCGCAGACCATTTATGATAGATGTCCAAGATTGTCCTTCGCGAACAGACAGAAAATCATTATAGGATCATGGAACTGTCGTGGTATGGAAAGCTGTGTCTTTCGATAATACCTCGCGATAATAACTTAGAATATAATCGCTGTTATCCGCGCGCGGGAGAGCGACTCCTCAGTGTGTCACGCACTTTCCTCAGCCTCTTTCTCTCGAATGTCCTCGTAGATCCTCCGATAGGAAGGATACGGGGGTCGAGGAGAAAAAGAAACATCGACTCTCGCTCGGAGGCGCGCCTCTCTCGACAGAATTTATACAATAAAATTTATATATAGTAGACAATGCAATAATTCGAGCAACAGAAGGTCCTCCGTAAGTTTTTTTTTTCCTTAAATCTGCACGTGTGTTCTCGCCTATAGTAATTAGTAAGTAGGTATCTTATTATTTTTTTTTTCGCTGTCAGATCTTAACCGATGCCTTATTAGATATATTTTGTGTGACTATTTCGTGTACGTGCCCCGCGCGCGATCGCATGTGAATTGTGTCCACGTATGCGTGTCTCCCACGTGACATGTATCTGTTTGTATCTGTTGTTCCTGCCATCCTCTTTGTTGATACAATGAGCTCCTGAGCAAAGGCGATTAGAATAAGTCTAAAAAAATCTAATTCTAAAGTCACTAAAAATGCCTGCCTAAGTTTCCTTACGGCTAAATCACACGAAGCTTAGTTTGCTTCCAAAGCAGATTTTCTTGTGTTAAATACAAGAGAATTATTCTGAAGTAAAATGATTTTAACTCATGTCATTATTTTAAACAGCGACTTCCTAGATTTTTTTGACGACTCGTCTGTTCGGGCAAAAATTAATAACAACTTTATATATTTCAGAAAAGTTACATTTAACGAACTCGTTGTTTATCGCAAATAATCGTTCAGGAAAATCAAACTGTAAAATCGCAGTGTTAAATTGTTCAAGTCATTCAAGATAATAATGTTATCTTTCTCTTGATTTAAGTTTCTACATAAATTTCCGTTTATGTAGAAAATTTCGTCATGTTGATGAATCAATATTTTATAATAACTCGAAATTTTTTTACGTATGTTTTTGGTGTTGGGCATAATTCTTTAGTCACGGCGATTAAGACCAACAGCTGCTAATCAAAGTTATGCGATTATTAATTGCGATAAGTCCAGCGATAAATTGAGATCTCTCCATTGAGATTTCACCTTTCGACGAACTCCCGCGCTTGAACACTATGAGTCAGTCTGATATTAATTCTACTAATTATTGCTATACGATAATTTTGGCACGTTCGTCACACTTTTCCGACACGTATTCTTCGATAAACAAAGGAAAGAAAATTCCGGCATGTTTTTCCAAAATTTCTTTGTTGAGATAAATCCACGTCCTTAATTATCGCGATTTTACAGTTAAATTTTCACTGATATTTCTGTTTTTTGGGAGACTACTTTGCGTAGAATGGCAGGACATTACCATGCGTAATGGCATACTCGATTTCAAGCGGAAGAAAAAAGAAAGAGCTCTTGTCTTTTTTGATCGTCTTATCGCGAATGCCTCAAGATAAATCTGGTGAACGCCCGATCTATTTTTCAGCATAAAAGAATTTGTTGGATAAAATTGATTTCTATGTTCTTGACTGTCTGTCCTTTTTTCCTAACAATAATAGCTTTGCTCTTTATTAACGACTTCAAAATAATTGAAATGTAAGCAAAATATATAATCTAAAATATGTAATTCTTAAAAACATGAATTTAATTATTTCTACTAAAAATTAATTTTGCTCGGACTTGCATAAAAATGAACGTACATATATGATTGAAAAAATATGTTATTATCATAAATATATGTAATGTAAAATGTAAAAACAATTTTTATAAAGTCACATTATAATAGGAGATGACAGCAGTCAAGCTCGACGAATTTTACCACTTAATGCAATTTGGCAAAAAAAACACGTACGTGTCGCAGAGGTATCCGCGCTGGTTCGTAAAATCGTAAGAAATCTGTGTTAAAGCACGCACATTAGGTGCGTGGTAACGCGCTCGAGATGGAAGCAATATTACAGCGTTCGTTAAAACATTCATTAGACAAACATTACGGATAAAATTCCCGCGGTTCGCGCGGCCCGCCACGAAGAAAAAAGGAAAGGATCAAACGCGTCACCCGTTCCCGACTTCGCCATCCTATGCACACTGTACAATAGTATTCCGGCCGGTATAATTAGTACTCGTATAATTACACTCCTCGGAAATATACTAATAATTGACGCGATTTCGCGAATACGTAGTAACACGACATTTTTTTTTTCTCTTTCGACGCAATTATCTTTCCCGAAGAGCATTAATGTAGAAAATTCGTAATGTCATTGAATTCTTAGCGATTTCGACCGCGATTTCAAAATTTTAGGACAAAGGCTCTTTCTTTTTTTTCTAAATGTTGCGCGCAACATTGACAGCACGATTTCTCCCGTTTATCTGTATAAACTTATAATATCATATATAATATAACGTATAATATTTGTATAATATTTGATTATTATAACGCGCTGCAGTATCATATAATATTACAACGTTATAATATTAAAATATTACACGCTTCGCTTCAAACACGAAGATCCGGACGAGAAGCGCGTCCGCTCGGATCGCAGATCGCCACGGCGACGTGTTGAGTATGTGCGTATGCGTTGTGTATCAGTACTCGATATGACTATATCAAATCCCATTGATTGGCAATTAAAACCTTATTCGTCCACGAGCGGAAGACGATCGTCGGATTCGGAGCGGCGAACGAAGTTACGTTAACGATCTCGGAATGATAATTCCGTACATTCCTACGGTACTCCGACTTGATCCCCCGTTAATTGTATCGCCGCAGACAGCCTTTTCGATAATTATCATGAGCGATACCGGCGCATATATACTGGCATAGAGGCATTACTCAAGCGTACTTTAGCGAGACATGCATAACCCGAGGCATCGTCGTCGTGCTAACGTCGGACTGGCGTCGAGGAAAATCTAAGCTCGCAATATATGATTCCGCTAATCGGTTTGCAGCGATCGGCCGCTAATCCCGCAGCTGGAATCATAGGTAAAAGAGTGATACTAAAAATCGGAGATTTCCTCGATCGAAGGTACCGGCGCATCGACGTGACGCCGCCCCCGAGTGTCGTGCGACCCATCCCTTTATTGTCCTACTCAGGAAATACGCGATCGCCGCGAACTCGCGAACGTCTCCCTTCGCGTCCGATAAGACTGAGCGACGTCGTTGCGCGCAACATCCACATTCCTCGAGTATGCATACGGGTTGCACGCGTGGCGATGAGAGATGAAAGAATTATCCTTAGAATGTCTTCGGTATCTTGATGAATAACCTTCGAACGCTCTCGTTCTCTGGGAAATATTTCCCTAATGTTCTCAGGAGTCCCTTAGGACATTCTTGAGAAATATTGCCGGAATAACTCGAGATATTTGCAAAAAAACATCCATAAAGCGTTTCGAGAAGATATTCACTTTGCGGAACACTCCCAACTCTCATCACCAATCGTGCTTGAGCGTTTGCATGCCGTGTGTGAAAATGCGTGTATGTATACGTGAATGTATGTTTTATGTATGTGTTTGTGTGTGTATATATATATTTATATTTATATTTATTTATACATATTTTTTTGGTTGTAGGTATACGTCTATGTGGATACTTTCTGTCGTCTAATTTACACGTATTAATCCCTCGATACCATTCTTAATTTATCGTAATACCCATTAACAACGCGGTATATGTATCGGATTATCGTGAAAGGTTCCGGTGCCGATATTGTTCGCCGTCCCTAAAATTCAATATGTACGTTTTAAAGTACGAGTTTGCATCTCTTCTTTCTCTTCTTCTACTTCTTCTCTCTTTCTCTCGCTCTCGCTCTCGCTCTCGCTCTCTCATTCACCCTCCCTGCGCGCTAATCTTGGATTTTTAATGCAACTCATTGTGCTGGCGCATCTCACTTTGCAGTTTTTGGTTTCAAGCACTCCGATCATCACTCTCTCTTTCTCTCTTGCTCTAATCTCTCTCTTTTTCTCTCTTTCTCATACACACTTATAGACGCTCTCACTCGCTCAATCGCTCTCTTTTGTATTTTAAGTAACGTTAAAAATAAAGTCTGCTATATTGGCGAGGATGCTCGACCCTGAAAACAGGTTAACACGCGGCGGAACGTTTTTTTTTTGTTTCTTTTTTGGGGGAGAGGGGACCGTGGACGACGTTACAATGCAATTCACAAATCTACCCTTTCTCTCTTTCTCTTTCTCTCTCTTTCTCTCTTGCATAGTGTTCCATATATATAGTATGTATACATATAATTTCTGTGCATGTGTGTACATGGGTATGCATATATGCATATATACGCACACATACACACACACATGCACGACATATCTTAATTGATTTCTCTTTAATCGCTAAGACTTACTCGCTACGCGCGCGAACCGCTTCATCGATCTCTCGTTTCTTCTTCCTCTCTTCTTCATTTTTTTTTTTAAACGTAGGTCTTATAAGTCTTTCTCTCGTTACCCTCGCAGTCCTCACGTCATCCAGCGATCGTCAATGGCGTGACGCGCATCACGACGGTTTCGTATAATAATAAAAAAACGGGTAGGATGTGGGAGCGTGGTGGAACGATGGGAAACAACGTAACGAGCGCGCCTACGCGCGAGCGCTCGGTCGCGATCATGGTGACGCGTAATCATAGTGACATGGTATGTGACGATAAATATCATTATTACATTATTTACAGAGTCGATTATCTCTCCGGATTATGTCCGCGCCGCCGTCCACGCGGAAACGACAGGATCGAGGGACGGTGCCTCGATCACCGGCGACTCTCCAGAAGACAACCGAGTCGCGTCTCGTAAAGCCGGCGATGTTGAAATTATGCCGACGGATGCTGCTGTTAAATGGAGATAAGCGTATTCGAGAAGCGACGATTTGACCCATCGTTCCTAGATCTCTCAGGCACGTTGCGCTAACAATTTCGACTGTTTAATCTCGCCTTAGAGTTTCTCCCCCTTTACTTATATATATATATATATACAGGATTTTGCAGAACAACAAAACACTTCAATTTATATATAACTTGTCGGTCAATATAAGAGAAATTACTTTTTATGATTGCAAATAAATTTTCGCAAGTAAAAAAATGTTATGCTCCATTTAATGTCAAACGCATATTTTCAGGGATTTCTTACAAAGATATTAAAAATTAAATGTTTTCTATAACGTTAGCAATAAAAAGGGGGAAACCGAGTAAGAAACGATACATGTAGAGTAAAGCGAGCGAACTTGAACTATTTACTAAGCACGGTGAGCATCTTAGAATTCAGATTCTCCATTATTCCGATCCAGTCCTCTGCTCGATGACAAACAACTAGATCGGTTATTCATTAACGATTTATTCGCTATCGAATTATTCGTTTTCAGAGCCAGCGATCTGCTCGGCATCGCCTCGACCTTCTACCTCGGGATCGTCCGCGCATTACGATTGTCAAAATCAAAACTATTCACCATACATCTGGCATTCGTATCTTAATTTAATATGACACACTCTTTATCTTAACTTTAATATTACGTCAATAATTTTTTTTTACTTTTTTAACTATTTAAATATCGACCGCCAAGAGACGCGACGAAGGAAGAAAGAGGAGATACTCGGATCCGATCAGATTCTTCAAGGCGAGGAGAAAGCCCGATTAAGCATCTCGCTTGCTCTCGTACAAATGGTACAGTCGGCTGCGCACGCACGCAAGCACATACGGATTTCCTGTTGGAAGACGAAACGAGGAAGAGAGCAAAGGGAGAAAGCGCAGTCTTCGCGAATTTCCACGTGGGCGGCGGATGCGCGTACCTCGCATATCGTTATCGTGATTATCGCACAATAATCGGATAATTATCTCTCTGTGTAATACGCTCAGTCGTGGTGATGGTAGGTGATGTCGATGACAATGGTAGTAGTAGTTGTGGTGCCCAGTCGCGTTTAATGGCGGTAACTTAACGGTATTACCTCGTTAGCGAGTCAGCCTCGATATTATTCAACTTAAACGTGATTATTAAAGTTAGGTTGTTGAGCACAATTGTTGATTTCTATCAGAGACTTTCGGGAGGCGCTATGGCTCGAGCTCATGTCCGCGAACTCGCCGACCGACTTACCCTTGCGCGGCAATGTGGTGGCCTCCCCCAGGGAAGGTAGCTCCCGTGGCTTCCAGATCGGCGAACCTGTCGCAGCACATTTTAGGATTTAGCGTTTTACCGTGTAATTTTTTTTAAGAAAACGAAAAAATAAATCCTTATTATATCTGATAGAATAAGTGTTTGATTTATTTGTCATTCGTGTATCATTAGTGTTAAAAATAATTAACGCACACAAAATTTCCATCCAATTCCATATTTAAAACAAAAATAAAAAATCAATGTGATTAAAATATTAATTAATTACTGTTGTTAAAAGATTGAAAGAGATTTTAATTTGCTAATTAATTTTATTAAGTCAATTTCTAAAAAGTTTTAATTTTAATTAGTTAATAAATAATAAAATAAGATGTAAGTTTTCGCAAATGCAAGAATACTGATGACTAATATACTCACCAAGTTCCTTGATGGTAATAGGTTGATAGTTCTCAGGCTGATGGGAAGATTGGATCAATCTAGCTTGGCTACCAGTACTCCCTGCCGAGATGGTTGACGTGGTACTCAGCGTCAGGTGATTAGGAGTGCGGCCGAGGTTCGTCTTCTTCTCGCCTAAAAAAGCCTGCGAATCTTCTTCACCTTCCGACTTTGTACCCGAATCCATTTCGACCTTCATCTCGCCTAAAATCCAACAAGAAAATAGTGCGTTGAAGAGTTTGCTAACAATGACGTCCATTACAATTGAATCATTGAATCATCGCTTCACGTTTTTATCTCATAAATTTCAATATTTTAAAAAATTAATCTGATCAATTGATATCAATCAAAATAAAAAAAATTCTTGAATTAATTAATAGAGATCTTTTAAGATTAGATTAGATTATATCTCAGAATTATTAATAACATAAAAAGATTTTGTCTAAAATTAAGATGTTTTTTAAGCAAGCGGGAATTTTATCTTACCGGAAGTGTCGCTTATAGTCTTGCTCCTGGAGCGAAATGTTTGCTGCTGGGGGACTGGCGCGTCCTCCTGATCCTTATCCTCCGAGCTCTCGTGCTCCACTGGCTGTTTCGAGTGGCTGTATTTGCGTTTGTGCGAACTGGACAGCAGCTGCTGCTTCATCGCCTTTTTCGAGAGCGTGCCCGTCGCACCGTTTCCATTTTGCGTTTGGCCGACTTGTTGCTTGTTAAATTTTTCCACATGGCCCGTCGACATTCGCGGCGCCATCGACATCGGCGCCTGACTCAGATTCTGCTTCGTCGAGGGTATGCTCATATTTCTCACCGACTCACGGATGATCTGCCGGATCGTCTTCAGGAACGCGTTGCGGAATTCCGTCGTACTGTAAGAGAAAATTTGAAGTAACGTGAGATAAAGAGATTACCTTACTCGTTCGATCATTTATACATTAATAAAAGAAATATTTAAATATTGATAAATTGATAAATTGATATTTAAAAATAATGAATAGTTTCGACTCAAAATATATAAATGTATTATGAAATTGTGTATATCAGTAGCAAATATTTTTAGAAAAAAGAAAGTATTGTATGTAGATATAAAGATAGAAATAAATTCTTCTCTTTTGTGAAAAACAATATAGCAACAATATAACAAGATAAATACATTTATTTGCAAAATAATGAAAATTTAATTAAAATATAACATCCGGTTAAATAAAATATTTCATTTAGTTGCAATTTATTTTCAATATTTTTTGTTAATTTTCATGTATGATTAATATCAGTAGTCAAACTATGTTAGCCACGTAATTGATTGCAGTCAAGTACAATTGCGGCGATCAATTGTAACAAATACAGGTCAAGCTGTGTTACATTTTATTTTACCACTAACTTTAGGACATCGAGATATAATATAATAAATTCTTTTAAAAAATTTATTTTGGCTCATTTTTATTTATATTTATTTTAATTTCATCCGTTTGTTTACTAATTAATTAATTGAACAAGTTTAGGAAAATACCTGTTGGAGAGTACGTATACTTTCTCCGACCTCCTTTGTAATTGACTTCTTAAATGAATCAATTCCCACAAAAAGTGGGACTCCATATCCTTGGCGGAGCTGGCCCTGACCTGGACTTCTGTCACTGGGATCAACACTTGGTAACGGATGATTTCTACTTCGCTTGAATTAGCCTTCGTTGAAACTCCCTGGAAAAAAAGCATAGACACGATGGCCTCTTGAGCATCAGAAGTGTCGCGAGGATCGATATAGAGAAATGGGTCACATAGACACTGACCATGAGCTTCTTTTTCTGTCTCAATCTTTCTTTGCACAGGAACACAACGGCTGATTTAAATACGAAGCACATTGCGTGTAGCTCGAGACCCTTTTTTATCTTGCCGAGGAAGTCGGAAATATTGAGCCACTCAACGCCACCGTAGTACAAAAGATCGCCTGGACTTAAGTCGATCGGCTATCAAGAAATTAATGTGTTTAATTAACGATATTCTAAAATTATTCTAAAACTATAAAATTTTTAGAGCTTTAGATCATTCGTTATACGATTTTACATCATCATACATTAAATATACAAAATTGATAATTGTTGATAATTACGTATGTTTTACTAATTCTCAAATAAATTATATAATTCGTGTTTTCTTTTTCTAGCGAGGGAGATCGACTCACCTGTTTGCAGGATTTTTGGTGTTGCCTGAACAGGTGATCGAAAATAGCACCGTATTCTTCATGAATTCTCTGCATCTCGTTTATGTGCTCTGCCACCTTTTCCATGCCTTTGAGCGCCTCTGCAATTTACACGTTCGCAATTAAATCCTTGATAGCATCTTAAATCGTTCGTTATGGCCGCACGGCGTCACGGTAATTACCGATTAAGTGTTGGTGTTCTTCGCTTCGTTCGTCGGTGAGATTCCTAAGCTGCTGCAACAGCAGCGGATACTTGAGTATTCTTTGTATAGGTTTTATTAAGTACGATTCTAAGGTCGACGAGTGTTGCTGCCGGGGATTTCTCGCTTGCAGGAACTCTTGTAAAGCTTGATTTCCCTCGTCTGAAATTGTCGATTATCTCTGATAATTATCGGGAGATTGCTTCGTTCCGCCGTAATTATGTAAAATGCGATTTGCAGGAAAGAGAAAAAAAAGTCTCGTCCGGCCCGTCATTAGAATTAAGATTCTGGGGCATTTCTGCACAAAGATGTTACATTGAAAATTGAACAGACAGCTGCAACGATGCTTTAATTAGCGTATTAAATTTTCAGGAAATATAAAATAAAATTTCACGGATTAATAGATGCGTATCACATGGTCGAATAATCTCTTTGAATGTTTAATGGCGCAGCCTCTGTCGGCCTCGAAAATGCCATTCTCTAGGGGCCGCAAAAATGTCATCTTTTCGCGGAAGGTTGACACGAATAATAAATCGGAAAACTTTCCGGGAACAATACATTATAAGAATAACGATTGAGGTTGAACAGTTATTCCCGGCGAGTGAATTATCGATCGCAAAGGATCAGGCGTATTGACATGAATGGGAAAGTGAAGGTTCTTGTCACTCGCGAAAAAGACGATATTTCAAGAGAAAACTTACTTGGATGTAAAACTTTCTGAGCCTTCGAATGACTGGCGCAAAACGAGCTGTATAGTTTGAAGTGATTTACGTAATATAAAAAGGCACTTCCAATGGAAAACAGGACTCCCTGTAACAGCCGTGAGAAGTAATATGAGTTTCAACTTGAAATAAAAATCAGTTTAACAAATATAATTTAGTACATTATCAAATTTCAATATATTGGTGCCGTTAAAATAATAAAGTATATAATTTTTCATCATATTTTAAAAAATACATAAAAGAAATTCTAAAAATATTTAATAATTTTAATAATTATTATTTTACGGAATAATTATATAAATTAAAAGTTTTAAATCGCTTTAAAAATATGATTGATTAAAAATATGAAAGAAAAAAATTAAAATATGTTAGTCTCAGTTTTCTAGATTTATAAAACACTATTTCACTTTTAGCTATTGAATAAATAATCGAGCTGTGAGTTATGTAATTAGATTTGGATCAATGGTGCGTACCTTAAATTGACTCGGATGGTCAAAGTTATTGAAATCAACCTCCATCTCGATGGCGTGATCGAGATTCTGCAGGAACTGTCGTTGAAATGTGACGATTTCCTGGATATTACCAAACAGCGCGTTGATCTCCGCGTTCGACAAGAAGGTCTCGCGTTTAAGGGGTTCCAAGTAGTTCTCCAGCAAATTATTTAAATTCTGCAAACACAAACAGGAAGAAATCCATTAGACGGTCGCCATGAATCTGCTATTTGCTCATATCGATATAAGTATATAAATTATCCATCATAAAATCTATAACAATTATAATATGAATCGTTATTACCTTTACGTAAGTCCGTTCAGTCTCAATCAATTCTAAAATCACTTTCTTCAACTTCTCAGCGTCGCTAAGCTGCCGGCTCGGTGTGAGAGCCTGCGAGTGGGAACTGACGACGCTTCCTGTGGGACTCGACTTTCTGGTCTCACCTGGAGAACGGCAGATCCCAGTCACTTGCTCGGCAGTCTTCAAGAGATTCTCGATTTCGAAGGAATTTGTGCGCGAGGTCTGCTTGTTATCCATGTGAGCCGATGAGCATTCCTGCATAATGTTCTCTTTACCTGTACAAAAAAAAAATTGTATTACAATCACCAGAATGCTATAACTCTTTATAATTTTTTCTATATGAATTTTGTGTGTCATTTTGCTGTATTTAAAGAATCGCGTGATTATTATTTGTGAATATAATTTGCTATTGGAAAAAATACTATATAATTTGATATAAGACTTGTGTTACAAAAATAATAAAAACAGGCGAAAACATTTTTTAATTAATTATTACATTACATGGATTTAATTTCAGCTGTATTGGAAAATCGACTTTCCAATATTTGAAACCTAATGTTACTTTCGTTGTTATATTTCACGTTATATTTCATCGGGGTATAAATCGCGCCTCAATTAGCAAAAAAATTAATCGCATATAATATATTCTATTTAAAGAACAACATACGTCTTCTTTATAGTAATCTACTTTTGTGGCCTATACGCCTCATCAATTTAATGCTTATCCTTAGAAATGGTATAATTCAGTACAACAGTATGATAGCAGTAATATTCAGTATAATAGCAGTAATAAGAACAGTTCTCTTAATGCAACGATTTCTCGGAGGATCGAACGAAAGGACTCACTCCATCCGGGTGCCGGCACAATCAGACCGGAAATCATTTCTTCGCTGATTACTGGCGGATCGGTGGGCGGTGGTGGACAGACCAGACTGTCGATTATGTCATCGGTGACTCGCATAATGCCCGTGAGATCCGGTGGCTCCGTCCTGGAGGATCGCATCATCATGCAGAGGCCCACCTCCTCTTGCAGAACGCTCTCCAAGTACATCATATCCAAATCACTCACGATGGCGCCGTTGATTACCATAATCTCGTCGCCCTTAATGATTCCTGAAAGCAGAGAGTCGCCATATGAAAATTTATTCTCTCTAGCGTACATTTGTATCAAGAGAGAATATTTGCGTTAAATTTTCGTCGACAAAATATTTCCTGTTGACTGACGACGTTAAATTGAGAAGATCAGCGGAATTGTTATCGTGCCATCAATCTTTACCGTTGACGCTCAGAATCTTTGCTTTATAGATAATTATCCAAATATTTTTCTCACTAATACTGATAAACTTGGAACTGATAATGCGATAAAATAAAAATTAGCGTTCGCGCGACTGTTATTTTGTACTTTTTAACTTTCAAATTCTGACTGACATTGTTCGCGTCTGCCTCGCGATGCCTCTGCGAAGACGATCAACCGTTCGGCTCGGTATCTTTCGCAACTATAATAAGTCGCTCCCTTCGATCGTGCTTAACGAGCGAGCCGATAAATTTAGACATGATTTGCGGAAAGGCGGCGCTAAATGTCATTCTGATTTGTTCGCGCCTGCGGCCCTAAGACCGTCCCACCTCCGGTGTGTGCATATATATGTATATATATTTTTATGATATACATATTTCTTTTTTTACACGCATTAAATGCGCTTCATTTAACCGTAAGCACGAGACTGTGCTCAACGAGCATGCGACGAGGCGCGGAAAATCGATGATTTTTCAATGGCGTCCTTGCACGTCCTGGCGCTGACGCCAGGTCTAAAAAAATTAATACGGTCGGATCTCGACGCAAGTCGTTTTCTAAGATCCGCAAGAAGTTATATCGAGAGTAGAGAAGGTGGGATAGCCAACTTACAACGCGACATCATTTTTCATCCCCTTGGTGTCATTTTGTATATTGATGTGATACAAACTTATTTGAATTGATTTCAAAATTTGTTCAGCTCTTTGCTCTTTTAATGCTGATAAAAAACTAAAGAATCCTCTTAGTTAATTTGAGACATTATTTTGAAATTTTTCCGCATAAAGTTAATCAATCATACAAAGGGTCAACAACGCTATAATAAAAGCTGGCAATAAGAAAAAATTATTGCAAATAAATGACGAGAAAGAAGACCTTGTAACGATCGAAACTTTTAATCGTTGCGCTCGAGGGACGTTTATTTTAGTTAGATATTGTCCTAGATAAGGGATGCTTACCGTTTTGCATGGCGACGCTCTTGTCTTCCACTCTACTAACGTAGCAGCAGAGCTCGTCCTGCCTATCGGAGTTTTCTATGAGCTCCGCCTCGACGGAGAAGCCCCACATTTGTTCTAAAGCGTTTCTTTGCAATTCCACTTGATATAAAATCTTGGCACAGACTTCCACGATTTCGTGCGTATGCAACTGCGTGCAGCAAAAACGTTAAGTTAAACTTTCGCTACAAGAAATCGCGATTAAAAGTCACCACAACTTTAATTTTATAAAACAACTGATACAGAACATCACTTTCTATTTAATTTATCTTATTGCATAATTATCTAAAAATTAATTTCGTTATATTATATTCTAAATTGGTATTTAGCTCTCTTTAAATTTTTGTTACGTATTAAATTAAATTTAAAAATATAAATATTAACAATTTAAAAAGTTTGTATTAAA
Source organism: Tetramorium parvispinum (assembly GCA_011638315.1). Classification (NCBI taxonomy): domain Eukaryota; kingdom Metazoa; phylum Arthropoda; class Insecta; order Hymenoptera; family Formicidae; genus Tetramorium; species Tetramorium parvispinum. The sequence continues at coordinate 2,440 of VBVR01001444.1, read as the reverse complement.
TATTTCGTCTTTTCACATTCTGCTCAATTAAGTCCAAGATAATTGTAATACTTTTAATTATTTTTATTTATAAGTAGCACCAAGCAGTATCTAACATCTTATTTTATACTTTCGATAATCTCGATTTTTTACCCTCAAATTCTGCATTTACAAACTTACATAGGTTTCTATCAAATCAGTCCTATGTGGCACAAAGTAATTATGGTCCTCCATATCCCGGCGCTTTTTCACGCGCACAAAGTGCTCCATCGGATTGAGATTCTTTCTGGTGCACGCGCTCGCCAGGAACTCCTCCACGGTCATGGCGTCACGCAGGAACACCGAGACCAGCTGAAACAACGAACGAGAAACGCCGGGTCGCGCTCGTCGTATCCTTAACACACTCTAAGCGTAACGGAATAGAATTATCAACTCACCCGATGTCCTGACGATCGTACCTGATTTTCCGGCACGGACACCTTCACGCTCTTCTCCTCGTCCCTGGACGAGATCTGCAGCGAGCGTCTGCTGGAGCCGCTGTTCGATCTCGACAGCAGCGGCGGTCGTCTCTTCGTCGCTCCGCGACCCGCCAATAAATTATTTAGCAGAGACGGGCTACGCGCGCAAATAAACGCGTGGAAGGACGACACGGTGAACACGCCCAGCTTGTTTAGAGTTTGCTTCGTGGCGCGAGACACGTGCGTCAGTAGACTCTGAGGGAGAAAAACAAACATACAGAGCTTATTTGGTATCTTTAGTTACCTGGATTCAAGTTATTCGTTAATTCTTTAAGCTATTTAAAAAACATTTTAGCTAACTTTTAAATTTATAAATTTAGGAGATTTTTCAGATAATAGAAATAAATCCAAAACCGCGGAATGATTGTCATTCGGAGAAATATTCTTTCTCAAAAGAAGAACTATAAAAAAAAATGAATTGTCCTTTCGTAAAATGTTGCATATTCCAGTACAATTTTCAGTTGCTGATTAAGAATCGCTGTCATTAAAATCGCTTAACTGCAACGCGAGAACGTTAATTTATCGGATATTGCCTTGCTACTTGGTTCTCTCTCTCTCCCTCCCGCTTCTCTCTCTCTCTCTCTCTCTCACTCCTTCTTGACGATCGATATCACTCATAACGAACAGCGCAAATTACATGAGCGCGATGCAGATGGACCCCTAACGAATCCTGATTGCGTGTGCGCTGCGGACGAGAGAGACGATTTTTTTCAGGCAATTGCAGTAACCCGTCACGCAGAGAGATTGCAGCGCGTAATATTGTTTACCGGCGAGAAGTCGAGGAAGAACCAGCTTTTGAGAGCAGCGAAAGCTCACGGCCAAATCACAGCGTTCCATTCGATTGCGATTGGAATTGAGCGTAATACGCCGATTCCGCATCGTCGCATTCGACGACGATCAACGAGAACGCGCGTATGTGTGGCAAAATGAAATCAGCTCGACAACACTGCATTCCGAATTCTTTTTCGAGATAAAGCAACGCTCGCACGAAAGCGACGGTGCGAACTAATATATTAAATTAATAAAAAAAATAAAATATATATCACGAATAAAAAACATTTATGTTAATATTAATTTTTACGTATTTATGTAATATAAATTTATTTGTTCGCAAAAATGTGAGAAAAATATGACGCGGCATGTATCTTCACGGAATATAAATATTCAAAGTATTTTCTATTATTGAACAAAAGATATCAATGAACGTCAATTTTCTTTTTAATGCAGTTATTGCGTCACAATAGGAATATTATTGAATAATCGTTTCATGTAGAGATAAAATATTAGAGATGATTCTTCTATTTAAGCAACTATATCTATTAATAATATGGAACAATTACGGACAATATCGGTATCTTTTGGCTGGTCTACGAAGCGCTAATAATCTATATACGCTTGATCCTAACGTTTCAATGAAGCTGGTGCTTACCTTCGGATTGGGCAGTTCGCCACTCTGCAAACTGGCCATGTAGCACCGCAGGCGGAATTGCTCACAGTGGAGTCGCTCCAGATTCTCCTCCCACTGTACTATTTGATTGTTTATCTGCTGCTTGGTATCGACGTCGGAAACCACCGATTGCTGAAGATCCGCCATGTGCTTCATCTTGTGGTCCTGCAAGCACAGTCAATACGATTAGCATCCCTCTTTCCTATTCTTTTTCCTTTTACTAAAAATTGTGTCAAGTTTAAAAATAAAAATAGAGTGATCAAGGATATTCAAGCTTTGCTAAAAAAAGCTAGTAAGTCTTATCAAGTTTGATAAACTAATAATAAACGATTGCAAGAATTTTTCGTTATATTAGATTCTTCTTTTTTATGAACAAGTTTTTTGTCAATTTATATCTCCCTAGATTTTCTACAACAACCTGTCTAACGAAATTGCATTGATAATTTCGTATTCTATCCACATACCGACTCGATCGCCTTTTCCAGACGGAAAATCT
>VBVR01001443.1:6232-30558 GCA_011638315.1 Tetramorium parvispinum | reverse complement strand
CCCCTCCCCCTCCTTCCGTGTCCCTTAATATCGACGTTACATTGGCACGGCGCGATACAGCGTGATAAAAACGCAACCGTGAAAACTGACGGGAATACCAGCCGGCATGGGAGTAGTCAAGGTAACGGTGGTTTATTTCGTGCTACGAGTAAATTACCGACGCGAAACGGAAGGGGTGAGTCGAGGGATGGTTAAACAGAAACGCGTGGCGAAGAAAAAAAGCAATGAGCGCAAAAAGCGTGTTTTCGAAGGAAGATAGGTAAAGCACGCGCGCGTTCCGCCGCACTCCCCTTTACTCCTCTTCCCGGAGCCGCTGCGCGTCATCATGGTGCACCACGTGCATGCATCGCACACGCCTCCGCGTTTGTCGACAATACCGCCGCGAATGTTGTTAATTGCAGCGTGCTGGCAGAGCAAGCTTTCCCACACACGCCCTCGTCACGGCTACGAAAGTTTGTCGACGCGGCAGTTTAGCGTTTTTGTGGCGAGTGGAACAGGCGAGATATTTCAATACGCGTTTTCCGCATCCCGACGGATAACGCGTTTTTTTTCTCCTCTCCCCCCCCCCTCCGGTTAATCTTTAAAGAGCGACATATCCACATTTTCCAAATTGCAAATAGGGTAAACCCGGGTAAGATGGCTATAGTTTTTAAAATGCAAAAAAACATGTCTTTATTTTTAATATTTTTTAGTACCATTCAGCATATGGCTTCACTGAAGCTTAAGATACATAATACAATTGAGATTCGATATAAAAAATAATAATTCATAAAAATCTTATATTATTATAACATTGCAACATAAGCATAGGTCATTTTACCTAACTTCTAAGGAAAAGATGGCCATAGTATTATGGGGGGTAAATAACATATAATATTCACAATATCATTGTTTCGAATAATGTACGCACATAAACTACTAAATAAATATCGAGCTTCTTTAAAAATAATTTAAAAAATGCACTATTTAACAATTATTACTTAGTTAAATATTATATATTTAACAAAAATTACAGCCTATGGCTATCTTTTCTGGTATGGCCATTATACCCCGGTTTACACTAAGAGATGCACTTGTAAAATTGCAACGGGAACGTCTCCGTTCGGCGGGAGAAGAAAAAATTTTAAAACGTCAGGGAAAATAATCAACGAGAATGAGATTCCTTTATCGAAGACGAAGGCCTGTATTCAGAACGCGTTTCTAAAGATGTTTTCGCATTTTTATGTATATATTCTATCTTTATCATTCGGTAAACGTAAAACAAAGATAGAAAGACATAAAAACACGCTAGCATCTTTAAAAAAAACGCGTTCTGAATCGGGCCATAATCTAAAACTCATTTTTTTTCAGATCTTGTATATCTACTCCTAATCTAATGCTATGTTCACAGATTCGTACAAGCAGAAGAATTGCTAGAGAAAAAATAACCACGCACATGCGGCGCATACAAAGAAAAATGCGCTGGCACACGGCGATGTAAAAAGTATACGATTTTTAAGGATCCCCATTTAGTATTCCAAGTCTGAAGAACAGTAGCTGTGATGAATCTCAATGTTTCAATGTTCAATTCCGCGAAAAGCTTCTATTATATCTCGACGATTTCATTTAGAATTTATGAAAATACGAGAGCTTCGCCACAAGGCATCGTTAGAGCTTTAATATTAAAACCGTTTGCCATAAATTGTGCGATTCGAAAACTTTCAAGCTCCATGAAAAATCTCATTCGAGGCAAGCACGCGAGTGTGGAACGCACCTTCGTGCGAGAAACCGCTAATATCGTTAATGACGCGCTTAAACACGCCGTTTTTCCGGAAAATCTTTTTACGGCTCAGCCGTAATCTGCCGCTTATTCTTGCAAATCCGGGCCGAGGGATGTTCATCAAGCTGGCGATCCCGCTTGGCCGAGTTTAAAGTGCAGCGCGGCAGTGCAACGAGTGCATTATGACCGGTCGATTACATCCGTGTGCAAGACATGTTTTCTTTTCAGCGCGCACTTCGCTCGTAGCTATATGCAAGATATACCGGGGATGTTTTGTCGAGCTTGAGAAGTGTCTCTTCAAACTTGATGATAATCTTTCCCCCGGCAAAAATTTCATAGACGCTTTCCATATTCCGCCGAGTTTCGAATGTAAAATATTTTGATAAGCTTTTAACTAAAGTCTCGCGAAAGTTAATTAGAAAATAAGAATATTTCACTTGTCCTTGTGAAATTTAATCCACGTCAGTGTTGGGTGATTTTCGATGATTAATAATTTCGTAATTTCGCCTCGACTTAAATTTACGCAAAAGATAAAGCTGTCTCGAAATTGATCAAAGCGTATGTCCCCAAAAGCGTAATACGAGCTTTATGCAGCGCACCGTGCATGCACTCCGCATTGCATTTCATCATTCTGCGTTTCGCATTTCTTGCTTGAAAGAACAGCCAAGGCGCGGACGGTTTATTTTGCACCAGGGCGGAATTGCAAGGATGCAACGGTGCAGAATACGAGAGCAGAAAAAAGCGACGCGGATAACAAGAAACTTACTTCAACAGAAAACGCGCCTATAACGTCTATCCGTCTAGTTTTAGCGTACTGCAGCTGTTAATTGGCAATGTAAACAGGCGCAAACTTTTCGGCGCTCGTCGTAGCGTCCTTTGATTACGACGTAATTAATGTCAGTGTCGTGGATGGCGGGATTGTCAGAAGTTTCGGCGCGTTTCACTTCGACGGTCGCGAACGTTGTCTGAAAGTAGATTAATGATCAAATATGATGCGGTTACTAGAAAATTTGATTATAGTCCCCAGCTATATATCATCGCTTATAACAAAACTATTCACTGTAAAAAAAATTGTTTTACTCATAAGTGCATTATGTGCATTTTCAAAAAAGTTATTCCTGATTACGGTGACCATATTTCTTTGAGAAAAATAAAGGACACTGCCATCTATCCTTCTTCCACAAACAAGTGCACGGTAAATTTATTATTATTATTATTAATATTTTTTCCCTGAACGTATATGAAAAAAAAGTAAAAATTTGTAAACTAAAACAATTATATATAAAGAAAGAAACATATTTTTATTTAAACTTTACACAAAATACACAAAAGTGATAAAGATTGAAATATATGACATTTTATAAGACTTTTCAGAACTGAAGGACAAAAGTAAGTTTTCAAGAAAAAAATATAAATCTAAAGGAAATAGACCTAAACTGAAGGACTGTTCTCTGTATATAGGATGGATGGTCACCGTATGTATTAGACTTTTTTATTTTTAGTTTTAATAAATTTAATATTAGAAACTCATCACATCAAAGATTATATGTAATATTGTACTATTAGTATTATATACGATATACAGATATATGTAGATATGTTTACAGTAAGTTTCGCATTAAAAAGTTGTACACAATCTATTAAAATATTCACCATACGTAAGAATCTTTTTTCTCTGTTTAAAATTAATGAAATCCTCAACAATGTAGACGTAACACGAATGTTACACCATAACAGCATCGCTGTTTATGACTAATATTACAAACGCCGATGAAACCAAGTGAAATCGCGCCGCGGTCCCCTTTTCTTCCCAAGTATGGAAAAAGGACAATATTATCCAACCTCGTAAAAAGTTATCGCCACACGCGTAAAACGTGATCACGACAAGAACCGGTGTAAGATGCCGGGCCACTTCGCGGTTCCTTTCGTTGTCACTTTATATTCCTTGCGGTTTTTGCCAAGAAAGAATGAACGATGCTCATGGCAGTTTATTTTGCGCCATGGTCACGCATTAGCAGTCAGCTGCAAACGCGAAACGAAAAACGCGGGTACGGGGACGGGAAACGAAACGCGGCAACGCGGAAAAGAGGGCGTTTTCAAGAACGAGCCAAGAGCTGTCTCGTTTTCGGGCCGTTGCACAACGAGCGCCAACCACCACCGATGAACGTGTCGTTAATTGCTACCGCGGAAGGCACCGCAAACTTTTCGACGCGCAGCGCACCGCGCGCTGAAACGGACTTTCGTCGTCGAGAAACTTGACGGTCGTAATTAATGTCGCCTTTCCGCGGCTGCGAGGAAACGCGGAGAGCGAGAGCGAGGACGAGGACAAGGACGAGCTGCAACGACGACGACGACGACGAGGGCTCCGCGCACCAGAGAAGTTTCAATACACAAGTTGCCGGCGATCCCCGAGCACGGCGTGAGGACGTCGTAGATATAAACCTCGTGAAACAAGAAGTTCCCGGAGGCGCGAGGGCATACGTAAATGGGAAACAATGCGGAGTCGGACATTACTTCTGCTTGCGAACCGCTCGCTAACAATGCTCGGCAGTCTCTTTCTCGTGCTACCTTTTTGCGACTGAAAATGAAATATAGAATGGTCGGCCTGGCCGTGCGCCGCTCACCCCGAGAACTTAACGCCACCCGTAAACTTCAGGTACGGTGCGTTCTAATTTTGCTGGATTTTTAACATATAGTGACACATTTCCTGCTGCTAGCAGGACCTAACCTTGCGGTAGGTATGATTTATAACGATGATGAATAATAACGTCGCGGCGCGGTCAACTTCTTTTGCAAGATTCTTTCCTATCGCGACTACATGCACATGGATCTCCGTGAAATTAGCATCCCGTTTTTAGAATTTCACGACACGACCGATAAAAATTATGTATTTCTTCTCCAAAGAGTTGTAAAGTTCCTGATAGCTTGCAGAAAAACTTCTGTACTTGAGAAACTTGTATATAGATGTAGAAGAAACTTTAAGTAATTTTGCAACAAGTCTTTTTTATACATACAAAAATATTACTACAGCTACAAAAATTCAGCATTGCTTTGTGAAGAGACAGGCCACCGGTTCAGGCTTAGCAACGTATGTACTACTGCAGTCTCGAGAGATTTAACACTCAAGTAGCTGTCAGTTTATAATTTTCGTTTAATTAAAATAATTTCTACCTCAAAGATTTCACTACACAATTTTACAACAAAATATTGATTGTGTTTATGCGTGATTGCAAGAAACAAATGTATAAACTCGTTATCACGATTGGACAAATATGTTTTAATAAAAATTAAAGAGATCGCTTTTAACGCGTCAAAGAACACCCGATAATCCCGTTTAATCGCGCCGGAAATTTTAATGAATTAAATAATGATTTGTATCGCATGCAATTAGCTGACGGCGATGTCGCGTCGCGAACGGCATTCAAACTGACTTTTAATGGACGCATGGAAACTCAACGCGAATAAAGTCAACGAACGAGTAATTTCCGGACGCGGCGTGCTAGTATCCGTTGAAAAGCTGGATTTCTGTATTATGCCAGGAATCGAGAGGAGCTATCGTCGTAACAATCGGCATCAATCACGGACATGAAGTGGATTATATCGACGCGGCTTATCCGCTCAGTGCAAAATATCATCAGACGGGATCTACCTGCCACCCTTTGCGTACAACAGAGAATATCGAACCGTTGCGCGTTTGCTATGTAAAATGTGCAACTTATCGTCGTCACGTAATGCACCGTATTTATCGGTATATAGCACGCAACGTTAAATTAGACGACGACGACGGCAGTGGCGAGGATGACGGAGGGGAGAGGATGAGGACGAGAATAAGGACGAGAACGATGAGGACGACAAGAACGACGGGAACAACTACGACGACGGATGAATGGAATTTACGAGGGGAAAAAAGTGGTTTAATTGTCGGCGAGATACCGGCGCCTTGTTAAGAGTAATGTCACTAATATTTTCTTCCGCGCGGAGCAAACGATGAAGTCGTTATGTTGGAACGAAGCCAGACTCTAATTCGCGCCGCTTCGCGAAGGAGGAACTTGACGACGGCTCGGGTAGATCGAAGCAGAGCGTCGTCGCGCGGGAAATGAGAATGTATACACGTACGACGCGCGGTTGCGCCGCCGAAAACACGCGGAAAATGTGGTTAGGAAGAAACTCTCATAAACACTGGGTAGACTATCGATCTAGAGGTTGCCATCGAGTCCCTGTTTAAATCCTCCCGAGTGGAAAGAGAGAAAGAGGCTTTCATTCGTGCACATTATTCTTTAACGCAAAGCCATCGGGGCTATTTTCCAAAGCCGCATGGAAGTGGCATCGGCTACGGCGCGGCGCGGCGCGGCGTCTCGATGCCGACGAATAGCATTCCCCATATGTTAAAACACCCACGGAATTTATATCTTACCGCGGGCGGTGGATTAGCGACACGACACTAGATATATGCATTTTCCATGGTCTCGGTCGGAAAGGGGAAACTTTTAATTAAATAAACGTAGCGGGGTGGAAAGCATCTCCCTCCCTACCTCTCCACTTCGAAGCATCGTCCGTTTGATCCACAGCGTTAAGATTATGCCCAGGCACCTATACGTCGACGAAGGGCCGTTCAACAAAATTACTTCAGGCTTGAAATTTTCCGAGAAATTGGAAACATACGACTCCCCTTCGCTACTGGTGGCTCGCGGCCGTTAACCGAGAGCTTCCCAAAGTTTTAACTAAATTCAACTCGAGCGCAAGGAAAGTAAAAAGTTACGTGAAAGTATTCGCGCGTCCTGAGTAATCCGTGTGAAAGCATTAACGTGTATGAATGTACATGTTTACGATGATATTTGCAATTAATAGTATTATTCAATTTCATAATTGTACACTGATTTAGCGAATATTACTTAAAAACCAACGATTTGGACTCAAATTTAGAAATAATCTGTTGAACAAATTTCGAAATCAAGATCCGTAAAATTAAATTTTCCAAAGTATTCTATATAGTTTCATCCGAATCTGGTTTTAATAAGCTTGAGATAAATCTTTCTTTTATATCATATCTAATTTAAAGAAATGTGTTTGATAAAATGATAAAAGATTTAGCCAAATTATGCCAAAAACAAAATCTTATTCAATTAACTTGAAGATCTTAAAAGCTTAATTCAAAATTTAATTAAAATATACAATGTTGAAAATCCTATCATTTTGGAAAGGATATGGCGATCTATTAAATTTCTGACGAAGAGGATTAATCTCTGAATACACTTTCAAAGTTTAATGCAAACGTCAGAGAATAATTTGCGTGTAATATATAATAAAAGCGTGCTGCACGATATGCACGACGCGTATGCGTTGATATCTTATCATGTAATAGACTACTCCACAAAGAGTATTTAAATTTACCCTGTTACAAAAGAATATCGCACAAGGATGTCTAGACTTATAATAGCTATAATAATAATAATAATAAACGATGATATTCAATAACGTATAACGTTATCGATTTTGTTAATTAGCTGCAATATTTGTTTTATAATTTGATGAAAGATATCGATATGCTTCTGAAGTGAGAAATCTCTCTCACAAAGTATCAATTTCTTTTAAATTCTTATAAAACAGTAAATATTATCTTGTATATCATTAGTTATATATTATACTATTTACTACAAACTAGATATATTATAGAAATTAATAAAATAATGCAATGAAAGTACAAAAGTTTTTGAAATGCTAAAGAAAAATTAAACAAAAGATTGTATTATCGTGCGAAAATTGAGCATGAAATAATTAGTTAAATCATGTATGATATTATGTGAGCTTTTTATAATTAAAAAAGATTAATATATTAAATTTATAACAATGCCGTAATATATTTCCTATGGCATCAATATCGTTAATATTACATTAAAAACTGAGTAGATAATGTGTTTCTTGAATAATACTTCAATACAGACAATTATTGAACTGTTTGAATTTAAATATCGTGTTTTGTGGTAAACTGGCATGAGACGATTTTTCGCACTTTCGCATTTTATGGATTACACAATATAAAAATAGAAGCATTATGGAGCGATGCACGGGCCACCGCGAGCGAGGCGGCTAGCGACATACAGTAGGCGAGCGCGAATGGAAAAAGGTCTTTTCGAGAGGTGGAAGCGGGCGAGCCCCCGGGGAATCGTGCCAAAATTGTTAACGGCCGGGGGGACAGCCGTGTTATAGGTGGCATGTGCTCGCAATCGGGCGAGCGAGAGAGGTGGAGACAGGTGGTCGGCGGCCCTGAGATACCGGTCGCGGAACTGAGGCCGCTTTATTGAACTCACACCCGATAGATACGCTGTCCAGTCGAGGCATGTGCGAATCTATCGGGACTAAGCATGCCAAGTATCGACGTTCCGTTACTACATCGATGATGCTAAAAGTCGACACGTTTCAACATGGATTGACGAGGGAATTTTGCATTTTAATCGTTGCACAAATCGTAGAGTTTTTTTTACAAAGAAGGCAAAATCTTTAGTAATATAATATTTCTTGAACAAATGCTATAAACTGACATGGAAGATAAATATTACTATTTTCAATTACTTATCCATGCGTTATATTTACGGTGACCATCTGTTCTATATTACAGAAGGCAATCCTTTAGTTTAGGTTTATGTCATTTAGATTTATTTTTTCTTGAAAACTTACTTTTGTCCTTTACTTTTGAAAAGTCCTATAAAATATCCTATATTTCAGTCTTTATCATCTTTATCATCTTTGTATATTTTGTGTAATGTTTAAATAAAGATGTGTCTTTTTTTATATCTGTCTTTTATAAAATTTTACTTTTTTTCATATAAACATATTCAGGGAAAAAATATCAATGATAACAATAAATTTACATTGTGCTTGTTTGTGGAAGAAGGATAAGGGGCGGTGTCCTTCATTTTTCTCAAAGAAATATGATCACCGTAGTTATATTAAATGTTAACCATCAAAATATCGACAAATAATCACGCGATATATCCGTCCTCAATTCATGCGACCAATTGCACTGTCTCCTTGCAGCTCTCGTCTTTCTTTATTGTACGTACTAACGAACGAGAAGGACCGGACATGGCGGGTTCCTCTTGTCACGATTCCCGCGGTTGCGCGCGGAGGAAAAAGAATCGGACGGAACGAAGCGAAAGGCGGAATAATAACACCGCGGGACATCTGCGGTCGGGCAGAGATCGAAATACGAGATGAGGGCTTTCGTTGTCGCGCACAAAACGCGGATACAAAGCACGGCACGCCGCGATACACGCGGCGACATGGACCAGGCCGGAGAGAAAGAAAGACATCCAATAGATTCGTTCGCACAACTAAACAAACATCTTTTCGGAGGCGGCGCACGAGTCTGCCCAATAAGGTATACGAAGTAGGGTACGAAGTATACCGAAGAGGGTGAGCCAGTCGATACTTTTTTCTCGGGCAAAGTAATATTTCGCACCGACGAGATACACCTCGACGAGCGTATTTCACGCTCCCAAGTATCGAATTATTTATAGTATCGATTATAATATCGCGAGATCGATTTTAAATCTTAACTCGCGCGCGTACGGGTTCTTCCCTCTGCTATTTACAATCGTGGCGGGCGAGATAATCGAGATCTTGTTCTTAAAATAGACTCAATAATACTAACGACGTAAAATTAGGTCGAGAGATCGTACATAATTACGGTGACCATATTTCTTTGAGAAAAATAATGGATACTGCCATCTACCCTTCTTCCACAAACCAGTGTAATGTAAATTTATTATTATCATTAATATTTTTTCCTTGAATATATATTTATATGAGAAAAAAGTAAAATTTTCTAAACTAAAACAATGATTTATAAAAAAGAAGCATCTTTATTTAAACATTACATAAAATATACAAAGGTGATAAAGAGTGAAATATAAGACATTTTATAAGACTTTTCAGAAATAAATGACAAAGGTGAGTTTTCAAGAAAAATATAAATCTAAAAGACACAGACCTCAAATAAAAGACTGTCCTCTGTAATGTAGGACGGATGGTTACCGTATACATAATATCGGATGATAAAAACGAGAAACCAGCGGACAATCGCGCATAATAATTTATAAATTATTTAATATAAAAATTACAGTACGGGAAACATTTTAATCGCAAAAAAGTACAAACAAATTAAAAAAATTTAATCTACGTTACATTTAGCGCATCAATTATTCCATTGAGCACAGTATAATCAACGAATATTATGCACACAAGAAAAAAATCTCAACCAAAGGCAAAATGGCAAACCAAGTTTTTTCAAAGAGACGACTCGCGCGTAACGATATCTTGACGCAAATGAGAGGTTAATTGGAATCACGCGAACGTTAATTAAGTATCGATTGCCAGTGCTAACGAGGCGCGCATCTTTATTAACTTTGAAAGAAATGTCGTTATTCGCGAGCACTATCCTAAGCACACAGACGCGACTCCTTCGCCGATGTGAGTAAGCAGAAAGATACAGCAGTGAGAAATCCCTCGGAGATTTCAGACACGCTTTTTACTTCTCTTCACGGCTTTCCGTGGGGGCCTTTGCTTGTTCGCGCGTACGCGGCCGTTCTTTAAAAGGTCAAAGGAACCACATCCTCATCTTGAAAACATTAATGAGCTGCCTGCCGCTGACGACGTACAGCGTACGTACACGCTGCACGCTCCAGGATGCATGCGTCTTTCTCGAAAAGACGCGGCACCGTGGTAGAGCAGACGAGAATCGTGCACAGCTGTACAGGAAGCTACAGAAATATCTCGAAATTTTGTCGCGAGTTTTCCGAGGGTTTGAAATTAAGGGAAAAATTCATGTAAACGCGCATCGAAAGAAGCCTCCTTATTACAAAAACAAACTTTAATTCATCTCATTGCAATTCAATAAAATTCAAAATGAGAGAAGTCTCACCCAAAAAAAAATTTTTTTTATATGTATAGTGGAATCTCCTAAATCTCATTTAGAGGATTTTACTCTTATATTGACCTCAAAAGGATTCCTCATGAAATCAAGAGAAAAATAGTATAAACAAGAATATTTAAGAGAAAAAAAAAGTATTTTTCACTTTATTGAAAGAGGAATTCAAGAATTAGACACCGCTAGAAAATGCAGAGTATAACATTAGAGATTTAATATCTATCCAAATTGGGATGCTCGCATCTTCTCTTCTATCTTTCACCTTCAATCCTCAAACTCGCAAAAATTTTACGGATATTCCTTATCGTCTAATAGACGAAGGAATATACGTCGGGCGACATATGTATGTTGCACGTACGCAGGCTAACAGAGTCTATCGACTATCGCACAATTTAACCTGCTTCGAAAGTTCCGGCCGATTCGCTGCAAAGCTGTCGGTGGCACGCGAGCGAGCGAGGAATTCCCCCGTCGGGAGAGAAACTCGTTTATCAAAATACAGTTTATCCGAGATTACAATGATCCGGGCGAGCGCGCCACCGTTGCAGCGGATAGGGATTATTTAGAGGAAGCTATAAATACATTGCGCTTAAACCGTGCGACGAAGGAAAGCGTGCGGCGTAAATGGGAAAAATGTTCGTTAGGAGAAAGTGTCCGCGCGCGAGCGGGACATCCCTTGTAAAGCGATCGGTGAAACTTGACTTTGGCAAGACGGGAGATAACGTTCCCGAGATAGATCTCGTTGACAACCCGAACACGAAGCTCGTATCCATTTTTGTTCGGCAAACCGTATGAATGACGTAAGAGCGGAAGTCAAACATTGAGATTGAAAGGAATTGATACCATTAGCGTCACGCTCCCGTATACTGATACGCGTATTGCATATCTGAGAAATTTCCGAGATAAAAATGATACGAGGAAAAATGCTTCGATTTCGTTGCAATCTTTTTCGAATTCTCATTAACGCAGGCCTTTGTCTAATAAATTGAAAGTTTCGTTGAAATATTCTCATGATTAAATAATTAAAAATAATTTAACAATAATACTCGTAAATTCCAATGTAAATATCAGTAAAGTAAAAAAATGTTCCATCAAGAGAAAAATTTGGTATCGCTAATGTCGCAATTAGAATATTCTACATCCGATAGGATATTTCCTTTATGCATTGAGAATTATCCACGTATCATAACTTTGTGACATATACCGCACCATGCGACTTGTATGCGGAATATATTCGCTACGAAACACGTTTCGAAATACGTTATGATCAATACTTCACATAGTTTTGACGCTTTACAGTCCCTGCAGCGTAATTACGCAGTGATCGCATTATAACGACCACACGCGGTACACTATCGATTATCGATGCGAGTCGCGTTAATAAATAAGCGATTTGCGAATTGGAAAACGCACGACCGACCGGCGACAAAACCGTACTTAAATCGGTGAAGCGCGACGGCAGAGCGAACCGATAAAGCGAAAAAGGAATATGAGAAGAAATGCCCCTCTCCCTTTCTCTCTCGCTCTCTTTCTCTCTTTACTATGGAATTGTTCTAGATTTATGAGCTCCAGGAGTTCAGCCATTCAAATTTTTCAAGCACTCCTTCTTGCCTCGGCCGCGGGCTCTCAAGCCGACGAGGCGCAGAAGGAAACCGATATAGAAATGGAGGGAAATAACTTCTCTCACAGAACGGCGGTGGCGGTGCATGGATCGGATATTGATGAACTCTAATAACGTCAATATAAAAATTTATAATGCCTGGTTCAATCGTTAGTGTAAAAAATGGCGTCGCCGTCACGGTGGATCGTTAACGAATACCAGCGTATCGTTCATATACCGCATTTAGATTATATTGTACTACCTGTTGACGATATATTTCGTAAAAAAGAGTTTATTTTTTCTTGAATTTAAAACTAACAAAATAATTATCGATTGCGTTTTGCAATAATTTAAGTTTCGACAATTAAATGCAAAATAAATCACATGAAAATAAAATTCATGAAATTGATTATAAAGATTTAATTCCAAACTCATCAATAAATGTTAATTATTAATTACACTGTCCGACAAAATTTGACTTTTTTTGTAACATAAGTGTGAATAGTCATTTTCAACGTATTTTTGCCCGCTGAATACAAATCCGTTATCCAAATTTGATTATCACGTCACAATTTTGAAGAAAATGACGTCAAAGTGGCCAAAAATGTCGATTTTAAGGGTTTTCATAACATTATAACGCCGGTACTAAATTTTTTTCAAATTTTATTTATACCATTCGAAAGTATCAACTTTTAGCATTAAAATACATTTTGTTTCGTATCGATATAATTTTTCCTTTTCGAAAAATAATTTAAAAATAGCTCTTTTTCCTATACATGAAAGACACATGCATAAGATATTGTATTCTATCTTAATACTGCATTATGTGCAAAATAAATGCTTTTAAACTTAAATAATATAATAAAAAAAAGGTGTGAGTCGTTAATGCATCTTTCACTACCATAAACATGCTGCTCCATGTGTAATCTGATTGTTGCACAAAACTCGAAATATCTCGATAATAAAAAATTATATCGAAATGAAACAAAACTGCATTTTAAAGCTGAAAGATGAACTACTTTCACATGGTACAAACAAAATTTGATAAAAAAATTTGGTACCGATGCAATAACATCATAAATACTCTCGAAATTGTCATTTTTGGTCACTTTAACGCCATTTCTTTAAAAATTGTGACGTGATAGTCAAATTTGGGTAATGGATTTCTAGTTCAGGAAGCAAAAATACGTTGGAAATGATTATTCATGTTCAACTTACAAAAAATGCTGTCGGACAGTATTGTTAATAATATTTCAAGCAGGATAGCTTATGTATTATATTTTCAATGTACTACAATTCTATATATATATATATATATATATATACACAACATCAAATTAATAATAAACTTCGTAGTCGCGATAGGAAACGCGCGAAATAAAACTATCATTAAAAGTTGCCGAGCCGGACGAAACTTATAATACCACGGTAAGATATACTTTCGCTGAGAGAACTTCACCAATACATCCGTAACACATAATTCTAATAGTACGCGTCGAAGAAAAAAAAGATTCATGAATAAAAGATACACGTTGACACAGTCCACGCTTTTCCGAGAAAGTCTCTCGAGAAGCATCTCGTCGCGATTATGCGAAGTTCGGTTCTCTGATAAAGATTTTCTCATTTTGCTATGGTATAGTTCCATTAAAAGAATTTTCAAACAATGTAGAATGAAGTCGGAACAATTCGAAAAGGCTGTTAAAATTATTTTCAAGAAATAGACAGCTAACTTTTTCCCTCTTATGCAGATGGTACAATTTTGAGTCTTTGTTCTATATTATTATATTTCTAGTATTTCTGAAGGTGGAAAATATAAGGACACGGAGAAATTTTAATATTTAAAATTGATATTTATATCCTAGATTTTAAATAGACAGCTAAATGTACCGTTGAGGCTAAATAACAGTTAAGTATGTAATTATATGCAGCTAAATAATTCTCAAGTTATGACAGCATACACGATTCTTGTATCAAATAAGTAAGATATTAATTTCTTGATTGCAAAACATCAAGTATTCATTACCGCTCGCTAATTTCTGTTGCTTTCTCTTCATATAATAATAAAACTTGGCTACATAATGTAAAATGTGACTTTTATTACCGTTATCTTATTTCATGTTGGGATAACTTAATTGCTTACTGCTTAAGGTTTTTAGAAATCTGATCCTAAGGTCATATAATAGACATTCTCTCTCGCTCTTTCTCTTCCTCCCTATCTCTTTTGGCTTAGAACGGTAATAAACGTTTCCTCTCTCCTTGTATCTTGTCGACAAGGCTCTTCTTGGTATCGGCATCTCACCGCAAAGCTCGAATTACGCAAAGCCAAAAGAGTTGCCCTCTCGAAGGCTACGTACGTCGACCACGCTACCGTGTGTACACGTATTGCAAACGCAAGTACCGATCTGTATCAAGTATCGGGTGGAGTCGCTCACTGCATCACGATAATAATTATCGTACCGGTTTGGTTGCATTGAGATGCGCTCGAGCTCGGCATAGCATGCTTCGTGGAGGTAGATAAAACGAACACAGAGCATACAGACAGAAGGAAGAGAGAGAGAGGGGGAAGGAGAGGAAGACAGAGAGTAGAGAGTTATAAGAGGGCAGAATCGCAAGAGAGAGAGAGAGAGAGAGAGAGAGAGAGAGAGAGAGAGAGAGAGACAAAGGAGGGAGGAGAGAGATGGAGAGAGAGGGAAAGCGGTAGTACCGGTCCAACGTGTCCTCGTCGAGTACTTCGGGGCACGTAGGTAGGTAAGCGTTGTCTTATGCCACGCTGATGCTAGTGCCACTGGATACCAAGAGTATTCCCGACTCGGCTATTTTCATCCATTTACCATCCGCCAGCGCGTGACAGAAAAGCCTCAAGTTTTCCTCAAAGTGGCTTCGAAGATCGAAATTAATCGCGTGTTGGTCTTTGCGGAAAATTCTCGATCGCTCGAATAGTTCTGAATGGTCTTACTCCAATAAAAAGAAAAAGCGGAGAGTCGTTTGATGGGAATCGAAGAGTCAAGATGTGCTTTATATTGCACTCTCTATTTAAAACCGAGCATTTTAGTAACAATTAATATGTATATCAAAATCAATCCTTAACGCTGCTGCGCATTTATACATATATTTAAATTTTACCTTTCAAGTTTTAATCGTTAATGCTATTTTTTAAATATGTAATTAACCAAAACTTTCATCTAATTCTTACTTAACAGCCTAATATTTAATTTTTAATAATTTAACCATCAAATTTTTATTTAACGATCCTGTAAATGCTAAACGATTATCCAATTAAAAAAAAACACTTAAACATCCAAGAAATAATTCAATGCTTCTGTTGTTCAATTTTAAACGTCTTTTACATTGAGAAATACCAACTGACGGTTTATCGTGGCTCAGGAATGCAAAAATACGACAGCATATACTCTAAAGATATATTGGGATCATCAAAGCTTTTATTTCAGTTACGTGGCGGATCTTGTCGGAACGATCACGAAAACACCACGTGTCGGATGAAATATCGAACCTTTTATGTATGTACGAGGGTTTAAGAGCGACATATGCGCGGGGTGCATTCGCGTCCCCTTGCGTCGAGACGCCACACTGGGTGCCACTGGATACGTTAATTCATATAATGGCTCGCTATTTTGCCCCGCATAGGAACCTAATTCAGGTGTAATTTTCCATCTTATGCGACTGCGTGGTGTCAGCCCTCCCGTGCCGCTCTACCCCTTGCGTTAATTAAATTATCGCGATACGTCAGCACAAAGGCAAAGAAATTAGTTCCAATTTGAGCTAATTCACGGTTAAATCTTCGGTCGTCTAGTCAAAGCAGATAAGAAAAGTCTCTCCTAATAGGCTTCGGCCCGTCGTCGGCGTTATCTCGGGACGTAAAGTCGTATCCGAACGAGAATACGATATCCCCTGTGGCTTTATCTCGCGACCGGGATTTATATACACAGACACCCACGCACCTACGTTTATCACCGAGTTAACGTAACTCAGATTCCCATCCACTTTTGTCGAAGAAACGGCAATAACGGTGGCAGCGTCGCGATAGCCAATCTCTAATTCGTATCTGACGAGGATTTATGTGTGTGTTCGCGTTTCTTTCAGACATTAAAGCCAAATTTTGAGAATCTTGTTAAATTAGATTTCACACTCCATACTCTACACTTTCTACACTCTCTGAGATACACAATGTTCATTCGATGCATAATCGAGGCAATCAATACGAATATGAATAACGTATCAAAATTAGATATTGGAAAATCGGAGAGTCGGTCGGATTAAATTATTAGCCAACTATGCATAAATCATTTTTCTTTCAAATCAGCGAACATTTTGCCGCCAATGATGTTCCGTTTTTACACCGAGGTAATGATTAATCGTTTTTATCGACAGGACTTTTAGCGACGCTGAGATTTCACAGCTACAAGGGAATTCTCTCGAGAATCGATGATATGTTAATGAGACGATAAATATTTATGCCGTGCGAAGGCCAGTCAGCGACTGTTACAGAATTATATATATATATAGGAGTGTCATCTGTATTAATAGTTAAGTTGCGGCAGTCGGAAACTCGCGTGGAACGGACAACTCCTTCACGGTCGGACGAATTTTTGACGATCGTAGAAACGAACGGAGGAACTCTCTCGGCGTGCAACTCGGCTGGCATGTTAAACTTACCAAGCCTCCAAGCCGCGCGATAAACTTCGGAAACGCCAGGCGCGGCGCGTGCCGCTATACAATAATTATAATGTGCAGCTAAGAAACAAGCTCGCGGAAATTATAAAGGAAATGGGCCATGGTAATTTGAAAATGCAGTCGTAAGCCTCGAATAACTTGGAAGCGCTTGAGATGCTACCATACTTTGCGCAATGCCGCGCCAATCTCGGATCTCGAAAATTGTTACGAGCTTTTTCAGAGCCTCGAGGCTGCCATTAATTCGGCGTGTTAATTCGGAAAACGTGCGCGTAACGAATACATTAGCGAAGCTATTCGTTCTTAACGCCTACGGCGTTTACTTCACAATCACGTTCAACACCGCGAATTATGCGTGATCCATGTTACAATAGTCTGACGCGTCTCCCCGGCACATATGTGGAACACAGAGCCTGCGTTGTGTTTAGAAACTTACATCGCCCGCAGGAAAATCAATTAAACGGGGGACATTTGTCAAAAATTGCATTTGTTTATTAATGTCGAATACACGATTTTTAGCTGGAAACGAGGATCGTGTTGCACGAATATTCGATTGCGAAATCTCGTTGGATTCGCCCGTGTGCGCGCGTTGTTTTTGACGAACGCAAACGTGCGAAGCAATTTTTCGACGCGTCACCGTGATGGCAACGTGAAAATCTAAACGTGCGCAAACCCTGTGTGTCCGCGTGCCGCGTTTATCATTTTCCGTCACTTCTTCGTTCCCTGGTTATATAAACACGTTTCGTTTTCCCCTGCGTGCGCAGCGTTAACGTCTTTGACACTGCGACGAACGGTGTGCTTAAGCCGCTTTAATCTTCCGTACGTGATTCAACGCATGTCGCAGAAGCCTCATTGCCATTGAGTGTGATAATCGAAACACACGAAACGCGCAGATTTCCATTCATAGAATTTGTAGATGGGTCAATTCATTCTGCTTCGTCACCAAAACCATAACGCTCTAGGTGCGAAAGGGTAAAGGAGAAAGAAAATCATCTATACGCTTGGGACCACGTCTCCTAATGCTTGGTTTCACCAGCAGATAACTTGCTGGATGGGTCTATAGAATTTCCTTTTGTGATAGTATTGATTCAACAAGAAAAGCGAATGCGCTTACATTGTTGGTGAAAAGAGCTAAATCCACAAAATGCGATACAGAACGGTGAATATAAATTTATTGCGTGGAATAATGCAAAGAAGTATCGAAAACAGATATTGCTATGAGAAAATAATTAAAAAAGAAATAGTAATAAATATATAAATATTGTAACGATTAACAGCGATAAGTAATGTAAAGATATATTATTATTATAGACAAATTGAACTAATCATGTAAGAAATTATTGCAACATTTTAACCAAGGTTTAAGCGTAAGAGAGACGAAAAAAGTGAAGAGCAGGTGAACGAGAGCAAGATAGGAAAAAGATGGGAAAGAGACAACAATATAGTACAATAGCTCTTCTTCCTCTCGTCCTTCTTCGTATCGCTGGCGTCATTCTTTTTCTTTGATTTCGCTCGCGATACCATTTCCAAGCTTGCAGCGAGCTGCGTGAGAGACAGTCGGACAGAAAGAGTTACGGCGTTTATTATTAGGTTGCAGAATGCAGAAAGGATTCTATGGCGCGCCGGTACGGTGTACGAGACAGTCGCGATTGATCGAATAAACGGAATACATCGTGCTTCCGATGCGTTAATCCGAGAATCGCTATTTCGAGGAGGAGAGGCAAGTGCAGTCGGGTATCCATAAAGAATGCAATGCGCGCATCATACGACACGCATTAAATCGCGCGAGTTCGTTCAGATGCAAAGCATGCAGCGGGGATTACGAGGATTAGTATGTTCCACGGTCAACGGGAGTTTATGTATTATGCATCGGAATACGATAGGAGGCGTGTGATGCAAAAAAGAAGAGAGGGAAAGAGAGAAAAAAGGGAAGAGAGAGAGAGAGAGAGAGAGAGAGAGAGAGAGAGAGAGAGAAGCGTCTCCGCGAGATCTTGGTTTACGATATTGGCGATGTTGCACGGAGCGCTCTCAAGGTGCGCGCTCCGTTAATGCACCTTATGCCACACATTACTAATTAATTTCGTCACCATCGCGCGTCTTCTTCTTGATAGCTGGGGCTTTAATCCCGTAAAGCGGTATTAGCGGCGGCGAGAGCCAAGTGCCTGCGAGCCGCCCAACGCCTCGCCCGCCGTGAATTTCATATCGGGCATTAACGGCCGTTTATTCATCGTCTAATCTTTGCGCGGCTTTTTCACGCTCCGCCGCTTTAAAGTCCGACAATGTAAGTACGCATAGTTTTAAACTCCTTCGAGACGGAACTTCGGGACTTTCGTATTTGCATTAATGGTGCGTTAGCAGCGATGCGAATGCCGGCGGGGCCTCTGTGTGTGCGTATGCCTACGTCAGTATGCATTATTACTAGTTACATGACGTAGTTGCTACAATCTCGAAACTTTGGAGCATGAAACTTTAAATAGAAATTAAACACGAGAATACTAATGGTACGGAGCAACACATATCTGTGTTAAGATTAGCGCGCACGTACCTCTAATCTATTTCATCTGGAACGTCAGTCCGGAATCACGTAGCACGATCCGATCTTTCGTACATAACACTAATTAAAATAGTTTAACTATCGAATAATTAATTTCGTATCGATGTCGTATGAATTCAAGCATATATCGAATCAATTACGATTACGAATCACAGGAAAATGTAACACGATGTAAATTCTATACTGAGAAAAAATATAGTTACTTTTGGACCCAACTATAATTTTATAATATTTCTAATTTCGATGAATATAATTAACTTAACTATATACATTATTATTTTAACCATGATTATCGTTAGAAATCCTATAAAATTGGAGTTGGGTTCAAAAGTAACCATATTTTTCTTTCAGTGTAAGTATCAGATTTAAAAATATCAAATTTCCCTTAATAATGATGATTACTTTTACTTATTGTGACTCTTTATCGTTTCATTTATTCACGCAGGCTCTACATAAATTGCATTTACGACAGCAGAGATTCTCAAGTCGAGTGCCGATGCAGTCATCTCGATACAAGAAACTCTTGCAATCTCGCATACGTAAAAGAAAAAACACAAAAAACTACCTATCTTCAGAATATAGTTATTATTATTGCCATCATCAGATTTCTTGCGTCTTTCGCATAACGCAGTGCTCCAGCGTGACCAAAGAACATTGATTTTCAAGTCCAACGGTTAAGCAAATAAAAGACTTTTTTTCACATATTACACGATAAATCGCAAAGTAAAGCTTGTCGTACACTTATTGTGAACATGTTACGTTTGGAGACTAAAATCTCAAATCTTCAATCATAAAGCATCAAAAAGCACCAAAGCAAACAAAAAATAAAATACTTTCCGACTATATGTATACTATAATTTTCCGAATAGTTAACGTTATTATGTTTATAAACGACCTATATTTCGTTATTCACGTAAGATAATTAAATAATGTACATTATTGTACATTCAATTCGTATGAAAACATCACGCAAAGAACAAATTTTGAATTGGAAAATTCAATTTACAAATGTTATCACCGTAATAATTGTCATTAGCTGCTCGTATTGAATTGTTTACGGGAAAGTTTACAGCGTTGTATTCGTACGAGCAACAATATTTGGATCTCAAATGAATTAATATGGAGCACCGTGTAAGTAATAAATCCACTGTGTATCGTTGTCATTATGACATCGTCATTGCTATCGTTTTTTATCGATTCTCTTTTATCGAAATCATATCGATAAATTCGAGACATTGTTCCTCCAAAGATTTCATCCAAAATAAAGGTGTGTATACGCGCACGGGATACTTTGTCTATGAATATTTCCTAGTGTGAAATCAAATGTCATGAAAGGGAAGTTCACAGGAAAAAATATTAATTTCAAATCAACAATAATATTCTCATATATAAACAAGAATATAACATCTTCTTTAAACAATTTGATAATATTATAAACAGACACGAACTTGCTCACACAAAGAAGATTTGCTTCTGTTTAAGATTATCAGATTCTTTAAAGATTTTGTATTCTTGCTTATATCTGAGAATATTATTGTAGATGTGAAATTAATGTTTTTTTCTGTGTAGTTTAGGTAAGTTACTTTAGGCCTCGAGCACAATTTTCGAATATTTCTAACGATAATTATAGTTAACGTAATGATGCATTATTGTTAGAAATATTCGAAAATTCTGGACGAGGCCAAAAGTAACCATATTTTTCGATGAAAGAAAACGTCGTGTAAACGAGAGTTTTACGAGTAAAAAGTGTCAAATCGCAACGTAAACATTTCACGCGAAAACATCTGACGCACAGATTGCAAGAGGAGGAAAAAACAAAAGAAACGCAAAAGGGCGCGTCCTTCGAATTCTTGCCCTTCGCGGAGCGGAGGTAGGTGCTCGTCCGGAACTCGCGCGAATCTCTGAGGAAATTGTAACTTCGAGAAGAAGAAGAAGAAGAAGAAGAAGAAGAAGAAGGAAGAAAGAGACTCACCCCGCGAAGCATGCCGACGGCGGCTGCGGCCGATGTCCCGGCTGCGTCGTCCCAAGCGGTATCCTGCTGGTCACTAACTAGAAGAAGCCCGTGCACATCACCCATGATTCCCCGGCTTGTGGCGCGTATCACGAGGAGAAAACTTGGCCGTCGCACTCTGCGGGGGCCGTCGTCGCGCGTACCGCTGCTACGGGCAGTGCACGCACACACACGCGGGCGCGCGAGAGAACGAGAGCGGCGACGGCAGAGAGGAGGAGAGGAGAGGAGAGAGCGCGGGCGGAGGACGTGAGCGGCGGCGACGGCGGCGTCGGCTTGGCGGTGTGGCGATCAGGGCGGATGCACCGGGTGCCTCGACGATCATCGCGTCATGTCTGTCGAAGCGTGGCGACCGGCCGCGGCCGCGGACGACGATCTCGAAGCTGCATTCCCCGCTGGAGGCACGAGAGGCCGGTGATAGCGCGCCGCTGCTGCTGGCTTCTCTTCTTCGGCCGAACTCGCGCCGCGAGTCCGCCTCCTCCGCATGTGTCGCGCGCCGCGTTACTACGGGCTACGTCCTCGTGAATTTCGGAGCACTCTCGCGGGGGCAGGGCGTCACTGTTTTCTCCGCTCTCGCTCCGCTGTCCGGAGCACGTTCGCGCTAAGGCGCGCCGATTCACGCGCGAGTCAGATTTCACGATTTAAAGGGAGGGCGGCTCACCTCTCGCTCTGGTACATACACGCACACGACACACGAAGGGCGAAGGCGCGTCCACCTCCAAGTAACGCGGTAAGCTGCGGAGAGCGAACTGTGATCGAGCGCACAAACTCGAAACAACGTTGATGGCGCCGCCGCGGCAGGAGCACGACTGAGAGCGCCGCGTCGCGCCGCCGACGGTACTACGCCGAGTCAACGGCTCGCGGCGTTACGGCCAGCGCTGGAGGGGGAAGACGGAGAGAGAGCGCGCGCGCTCCAGCGAGCGAGAGAGAGTGGCGGCGTGTGCTAGTGGAGTAGCGCGCGCGCGCGACATATATACACAAAGGCGACGACTATGCGCGCGTATAGTGTGCCTCACGCGATAGGCGGTGTCGCGGACCCAGGGCCGCATGGATCGAGCTATTTTCATGGGGTGGCCGTGGGCCGGTGGGGAGGGACGGGAGACACGCGGCTACACAGCTCGCCCCGAGCGAAATCGTACACGTTTCCGAGAAGCGGTAACGCTTGACTTATAATCTCGATCTCCTCTCCCGGCTCGGCTCGGCTCGGCGCTGATAACGCAGCGCGACTAATTTCGCGCGGCTCGCGGATTCGATAACGAGCACGTCGAAAGAGCGAGCTACGATAAAATACGAATTACGATGCGAATTCGAAATGTATATGCTCGTCCAAGCGAATTTCACTCGCTTCCTGTATCGTGGACACAGGCTGCGACAGACTGCAACAATTTTTTTTTCTTAGTGCTGAACTTGACTGTCAGATTATCAAAATTTCTTACCAATCGGAACAATATTTACAAAATTACTTCATATTAGCTTTGTTCTGATTGGTCAAATTGCAATCTAATCTCAATCCGTAGTCTGATACAGGCTTTAGGAACACGCAGTCAAGTTCAACACTAAAAAAAAAGTATTTCAATCTGTCGCATTCTCTGTATCCATGACTGTATAATACAATCCGTTGAGATCCGCGTCGCCCGATAGCTGATTGTTTTGCAACGCTCTTCGATTATCGAATGGACAATCTTCCGCGAGCGCGCTCTCGTAATTAACTGACCGGCAGCTTTGGGCAACGCTGCTTCTGTAAAAACGTAGAATCGCGACTCTTTCCGCGAATCTTTCGTAATTCGGACTCGCGAGAAACGGCGTCCGTCACGACTGTCTTCGTGCGATTTCGCACGAAGCCAACGTCAGACGAATCAATTTCAGACTACTCACGCCTTTCAATTTATATATCTGTAAATAATTAATTCGAAGGATCAAATAAAGGTAATAATCGCATAATTATAACGCGTAATTAGCGAGATTGCTTGGACTTATGAATATCGTATATTATTACGTTAAATTAATAATAGCCGGTTTTTTAATAATAGCTACATATAATTTAACTCTGCATTAGTTGCAATATCTATTACCACGGTGACTATATTTCTTTAAGAAAAATGAGGGACACCGTCACCTACCCTTCTTCCACAAACAAGTGCACGGTAAATTTATCATTATCATTAATATTTCTTCCTTGAATGTATATTTATATGAAAAAAATGTCAAAATTTGTAAACTAAAACAATTATGTATAAAGAAAGAAACACATCTTTATTTAAATATTATACAAAATATATAAAGACTGAAATATAGGATATTTTATAGGACTTTTCAAAAATAAAGGACAGAGGTGAGTTTTCAAGAAAAAAATTAATCTAAAGGACACAGACCTAAAATAAAGAACTGCTCTCTGTAATATAGGACGGATGATCACTGTATCTTATTATACGTTCAGGTTACAAGGCGTCGGTGTTTCCACAGGGCAATATTAGATTTCAGTTTTTACTTTAATGTTAGATTTCTTAATCGAGTGAAAATGAAAGAAAAATTGTTTCTAGAAGTACACACTGAAAAAAATTCTGGTTAAAAACGCACGAATCAGAAAAATCTTGTAGGACTGATCAAATATTTCGGTTATTATAATTGGAATTCTGGTTATTACAAGTTATAAAGTATTGAATTCTATTATGATAACCAGAATTTCTATTATAATAACCGGATAATTTGATCGATCCTACTCTCTAAAGTAGAATCAGTGAAAATATCACTAATTGATACAGTAAAATAGGATTTCACTGAGAATCAGTGAGT